>VYZS01030866.1:12274-32785 GCA_013400695.1 Neodrepanis coruscans | reverse complement strand
TGGCCGCACAGATTTACATTTGAAATGGCAATCACAAAGAGGTTGAAGATGGAAGTCTCTGGAGATCACCTGGTCCAACCCACCTGCTCAAGCAAGGCCACCTAGAGATCATTGCTCAGGACCATGTCCAGAAGACTTCTGATTGTCTTCAAGGAGTTATGAGTATCTCCAAGCATCCTAGCAGTACTTCATCATATTGTGATTATTTGTTATAGGTTCAACTGCTATTGATAACAGTAGGACTAATTTTGCTGTATATAGATAATGGACACCCTAAAAGCTTGCCAAATCTTTAATATTTTTTACCTGCTATAAGGGGAGCGAAAGAATTGCTGATAGCGGAAATGGGGAAATATTTAAAGAATACTATGATCATCAAGTATGCTAGCATAATGTTTATTTTATTAATGGTGGCTCTCCCAATGGGATTGCTTCTTTGGGGCAAGGGAAGGGAGAGATGAAGTGGGAAATTTGATTTATTGGCAAAGTAGGTCACAAGAATGTAGACAGTTTTGTGTTAATGAAGAAAGTCTTCCTCTGGTTTGTGCATGAGACTTTTTGAGATCACTGCATGTATTAATTTATTTCAGTGTAGATACACCCTGCTCTCAGTGAGAATGGTGGTATTAGTTACAAGTGGTTAAAGTACTGGTTTGTGCAGCTGTGGGCCAGGTCATAGACTACAGCCCCATCCAGCCCACGCACCAGGTGAGTAGCATATCAGAAGAGGTACACATGTTGGGCAGCCTCTTCAGAGGTCCCCACATTAGCTTTTCCACCTCAGTTCAGAAAGTTGAGGGATGGTACAGAAGAAAGTTGGCCTTGAGGAAGACCTCCCAGGGATTAATGAGTCATGTGCATGTTCAGGCTTCTAAGTGACTGTGGTGTGAGTGATCTGAATCCAGAACCTTAAGCATATTTAAAGTAACAATGGGCTACAATCCTGTTTGCTTTAGGAAGAAGGCTGAATATTAATCTTAACTATTCAATCTGAAAGCAGGTAGTTCATGGAAAATAGAAGCTTAAGAAGATCAGCCACTCCATCATTCTAATGTACATTATTTTCTTTTTTCTACATCATCTTAATTATTCTATTTCTGAGAGGTGAAAAAAGGTTGATCTTGCAATGAATGTGGCCAAAGAGATTTTTCCCAGTATCCAGTGTTCCTAATTCCCATTCTGGTTTTTAATGGTGTGACTTGGAAGTGCCTGTGAGGAAAAGGGCAGGACATAGCATGGGGTGAGGAAGAAAGCTCCCATGGCACAGGGTGCTTCCTTTCCTGAGCTCACCCTTGGCTGGGTGAGTAATGGCAAATGTCAGCTGATGGGCAACCCCTGCTCAGTGCAGACATTTCTATAGTGAGACAGCTCAAACCAGTCATGGACATGGTTGCACTCCAGCCTGCTTAAGGTGAATCCATGTGGAAGTATGGGACATGCCCCCCAGTCCCACAGCTGTGAATCCACTCTAGAATGGAAAAGCAAAACAAACCAGATTCCAAATTGATTAACAAAATTGCAGGTAAGGTCCTTCTTTGAACCACTACATTTGGTTAATGACCTTTTTGAGTATTATGTAATGCTTCAGTCTCTGTGTGAAAGCAAGTAATTTTATTTCATTTCCAAAGTAGGTAGAAAGATAACTGCAGTCTTCATCAGCTTTTCCTACATCTTACTGGCAAACCAGGACTTGGATTCTGAAGATACTAGGACACAGGTTTGAGGAAGATCTGGTTTACACAAATGTCAGGTTCACAAGGTGGAGTGCACAATTAATTAAATGTTGCCTAAGTCAGAGTGTAGCCCCTCTAGTATTATCAAAGTGGTTCTCATCTTTGTTCCATCAATCACCAGCAATGAAGGAAGCTTTCAGATGCTGTCTAATTTGGAACCGCTCTTATGATTCAGGAATGAAAAGTTTGGACCTCAGTGCAGGGGAGGGAGGGAAAGAAGGAAGGAGGTTAGGAGGGAGAGAGCTTTTTTAATGATCTGATATTGTGTAAGGCAGTTTCTCTGCTTCAGGCAGGGTCTGATACTGAATTCACTGTGCTGGTGTCACCAAGAGCACACTCCCTACTTCTCTGCCCCATCTTGCTTTTTCTGCAGGCAGCTGAAGGCACTGCCAAAGGTCACCTGCATCAAACTACTTCATGCTGCTGTCCTGGGTCAGGGAAGCTCATAAATAAGAGCTTCAGTGGGGGAGAAAGATCAGGGTGACTTTCTCCTCTAGGAAATATTTCAAGGAAAAGAAAAGCCAGACTTCACCACTGGGTTATAAAAGGGAAGCTTCTGTTATATCTTTCCAAATATGCCAAATTTTAAGTATTTTGGCTGATATTTAAATGGAATTGGAACTCTTCAACAAATACAGAGTCCTAGGTTGGAGAGATGTGTCAAGATAATTTTGTGAGTCTCTCAAAGCCCTGCTGCAACAGCAGGGAAGTCAGGAGAGGAGTTGGTAGGAACATGAAACTTGTGTCCATGTCCTGAGTTCCTTGAAGACTTCAGGGCAACCCTGGCCTCGGAACTGGCTATGTGATGGGGAATGGAGAAGGAGGGCTGGTGCCCTCCCCTGCTCAGAGCTATGGTAGCAAATGGCAGCTCTGGGCGTGATTCACACTGGCCTTTCTCCTTTGCACTGCCTCAGGCAAGAAATCCTTTTCTGCCTGACTGATGGGAATGTCCTGTGCTTACCTGACACCAGCATGAAGGCTCATCAGGGCCAAAAACCATAAGATCTGCAGCTGCAGAGCTCCCTGCATTCTCTGGGTAAAGAACTTGCTGCCAGGATCAATGGGGTCTTCACTTTTTAACTTGCTTCAAGTTCCAAATGTAAATCAATACAAGAAGATTTTGGGGGGGGATTAAGGAATGAGGGATGAAGGGTATCTCTCAGCCTCATCACAATTGCTTGGGTGGGTCAGTCCTTTCACTACAGCCCAGTCCTCTTTGGGACCCATTGCAGAAGGTGGCCAGGAGACAGGTCAGTGGAGCTGCTACCTCTCAGTTAAGCCATGGTCAGGTGAAAGCTGGGATGCTTTAGAGTAGCAGCAGCTGTGGCTAAAGAATGGCCTGGGTGGGTGCATGCAAAGCACAATATGCAGGGAGTAGTGATGTTTTTCATAGCCTGGAAATATGGGAAGTTCTTGGGGCAGCAAGTCCTTCTACTGACCCAGAAAAGAGAAGAAACCTTCTCTGCCTGAAGTCTGTCTCCTGTAAAGTCTGAAGAAAAGCTCCTATGCCTGAAGATTTATTTCTCCATCTCTATCTATTGATTTAATAAAAAGGTTTAACTATACTGACATAAAATGCTTTCTTTCCTTCTTTCTCCTTTCTTTTTTAATGTGTTTCACTCCCAAGTGAAAATGATAATTTGACACCCTAAAAAAAGCTGGATTTTGCCCTCTCATAAACCACAAATGTAATTGCAGGAACAATGTTGACTGTGGCCACATGCTTAAAGAAAAAAAGAATCAAACAACCAAAAACAACCAGTGTGAATTCAAAGTGAAAATGAATGGAGTCTGTCTCATTCATAAATGTCATACGAGACTTTGGTTAAAAAGGCAAGCCTGTCATCCCAAGGCCAGCAGCTGTTGTTATGTTGAACAAAATGGATACAAATGGGTATTATTTTAAAGTGAAATGCCTTAATCCAGGCCTAACAAGCCCACTGTCCTCTCTGTAACCCTGTGTCATACAAGCCATGATCTCCAGTAGAGGGCTTGATTGCACAGGAAATAAAATTCCCTGGCTGTGCCCTACCAAACAGACAAACACCCTGGCAATGTTTGAGTTACTATGGCAATCACAAAATAGGAAGGCCTTTTCTTCTTTTCCCCATCTCTGCATGCAGCCGCAGGCTGCTCCTGAATAGCTCACATCTGCAAAAAGTTTTAACACGGTACTCAGATAAAGAAAAGGAACCCAAAAATGGGCATTGACCCGTCTCAAAAAATGTTGCAAATTTTATATACAAGAATTGGGGAGCTGTGCCACTTTACGCAGGTTATGTCATAATGTGAACAAAAAGGGATAAAAGCTGATGAAGGCTTTTGCTGTCAAATATGGAGAGAGGGGAAAAAGCAGAAGTAAATGACAGCTTTAATGCAGATGTAAGAAGAAAAGTCAAAGATGGGTGACAGAAAGTTGCTGGTCAATGAATAAGGGAAAAATTTCTAACACAAAAACCAGACAAAAGAGTAAAATACAATAAAAATCTCACTATAGAGAATACTGAGAAAAGTCCCAAAAGCACAGTGAGCAAAATCTTGGAGCTATCAAACCATGTGAAACGGACATGTGGTTCTTTAGAGTGGCCCATTTCAGGCATTAATAGCTCCCATTATAAAGGGGGAACCTGATCTCTGGCCTGGAAAGCTTTCAAGAAGCAGACTTTTTACAACAAAATTGAAAAGCAAAACAAAACTGAACCTTTCTGCCTTGTACAAATTAACTGGGATTTTGGTCTTTCTAGACAAATTTGGTCCTG
This sequence comes from Neodrepanis coruscans, assembly GCA_013400695.1. Lineage (NCBI taxonomy): Eukaryota > Metazoa > Chordata > Aves > Passeriformes > Philepittidae > Neodrepanis > Neodrepanis coruscans. Next base: position 28,293 of record VYZS01030866.1, on the reverse strand, counting down.
CATAATGAACTGTTATACATTTTACCAGTTTTCCTTGGACAAATGCTTTCTGGTAATGAAGAATAATTATGTATTTAAATGGAGATTTGCTTTCTGGCAGATCTGGCATATCCTGCACTTTCTGACAATACACTTTCCACCATTAAAATATATTTTTTTTTTGGTGATAGAAACTTACCTTTACCAACAAGCTGATTTCAAGCACCTAATTTAGATGCCTGCATAGAGTGTTGAGAACGTGTGTTATGTGCCTGACGGTCTCCCCGGGCTATTTAATCCCAGTAAGAGGAAAGGTATGAATCCAGAATTTAAAGTACTGATCTGCTGCTCTGAGCTAGCTTTGCCTCAGATGTCTAGATCTGTGATGTAGGAGCTGGAAAGTGCCACCACCACCTTCATGTATGGCAGCTGCATCTCTCAAGGAGGTTCAGTAAGAGTAAATTTATTCTTAATTTGTTCTTAATCTTAGGTTCGATTGACATGTTATAGCTTCTGAAAGTATCATTGCACTTTAAAAGCTCTTACTGACAAGTCACATTAATCACTAACTTCTGAGAAAGGCTTAATGTGGGCAAATGAATGAAAATGGCATAAACCGTTCACAAAAAAAAAGTCCAAAGGGCCAAAAGAAGCCCCAAATCCAGTAAAAGTGGGACTGCATTATACATTCATTGACTCTTGTTCTTTTGGGGTTGTTTTGGTATGAAAAGAAAGAGACAATAGAAGACAATAGCGGTACCTTATCAAAGTTCATTCAAGCAGCTATTTCAAATACTTTTAACGGCTTGTCACTGGGTCTTGCAAGTCTCCGAGAGTCTAAACACTCTGTCACATTTGTGTACTAACCACTTAAAGTGCTGCTAAAGCCTTTTGACCTGGACTGACTCTCCTTTATCTAGGTCAAAATGCAAAGCAAAGCCTTTGTGTTCCACAGCCTTCATTAAATTCATTGATTTGACCTGTATTTTAAAGACCAAAAGTCAAATGGAATGGGAAGTTAAAGTTCCCATACAAAATCTTCCACTGAGCACTTCACTGCCTCCTTGAACTATGTAACATACAGAAAAGGCCATCTCACGGCCATTTGAAGTGTGGGCTATAGCTGGAGTGGCAGTTTTGTCCAGTTTTTTGAAGAGCTTTGAAGGAATTCATCAGAGCTTTCCTTGTCTTAAATGAGGACAAAAAAGCTGAAGCTTGCAGACAGTCCCACTGGCCATTTTTTTCTTGCTCTGAGTTATCTGTTCAACAGGGCATAGCAAAGTTCATGGGTAGATAAATAATATTTAAATCTCTTTAGCACATAGACAGGCAGGGATGAGATTTGTTGCTTTACATTAGGCTCTTGACATGCTCATGGTCCACTGCACTATCAGGGAGATAGAAGTGATCAGCTTTTAGGTATCAAGAAACAAACTCTCTTCTGCATTTGCGCACTAAATTTTAGAATTAATGTTTACTCTACCTGGAAACATAGCTAAACCCCAAGCCTTTAGAGAATAAACATAAGCTTAAGTTTTAATTTAGTCTTCAGCTAGGACTCAGACATCGAACAACTTAAAAGCTGGGAGTTTCATTCATCCCTAGTAAATATGGACCCAGATATGTTTCTGTATGTGTCTGATGCAGATGATGTTGTGGGTCTGAGAAGGAAGAGGTTGTTTGTAAACTGCCAGGGGCAGTCCAGGTTGGCCAGAGAGGGAGGTCCTGTGCTGTGGGGATGGGAACAAGAGCACATACCAAGGGCTCTGGCTTGCCTCTGGGATGCCATTGTGCAAGGCTGGATGGGACTGGTCACCTTGCTTGTCTGGCAGAGGTTCAGAGTTTATTTACAATGGCAAGAGTGGAGTGGAGCAAAATAAAAATAAATTACAAATATGAAAGTAGACTTTGTTAAAATGACAGGCCACACAGATCTTCAAAAACAACAACTTGCCTTGAGAAGATCTGAAAGTTTATAATGTCAATAAAAAATATCATGCATGATGAAAGTATTTGTCACAACTTTCCAGAAACTCATATTTTTGTTACTGGCACTAGGAGTGGGATTCAGTTGCCTAGAGGTATTATGTTATGTGACTGAATGCTCATCTCTGTAAACACAAAGAAGCACAGAAGAACAGTGATGACATAGCATGAACCCCCATAACCCAATTGGAGAAAACCAAGATAACCTGATGGAGAAACCTGACTTTTCCAGGGCTGTCCCAGACCAGGCACCAGGTCCATAGTCCCATAACTGAGAGTCTCCCTGCTCATCCTAAAGATGGAGGGAGCTAGTGCCTATGGGGGTGTGGCACTGAGTATGAGAAGAGGGGGGAAGAACATTTTGGGATTGTACAAAAGTTGTTGCGGGTCATGTAAGGAAAGGGCTAAATGTAGGATGAAAGGATGGAGGTACTTTGGAGAAACAAATGTGAGAAAACAGAGGGAAAAAAAATAAAAAGGGCTGGTTATGTGTATGAAGCTACTGGTCTGCCTGTGGGCCTGATTACCGCAGTCTGTTCCATTTTCTCTTTACATTCCATTTCTAGCTACTTTCCTGGGTACTGGGACTCTGTGTGCCTGGCTGTGCATGGAGGCCTGAGCACCAGCAATTGGAGCAGAGCTGCAAGGCTCTGCATGCCTTGCATGCCCGGGTGCTAGCAATTGCAGTAGCCTCTCAGACAGTCCTGGGGTATCTGTCCTGGCACTTAGTTATGTGCCTGGATAAGGCCTTTTAGCTACCAGAGTGCTGTGCCAAATGCTGGATGCAAATCTCCTCCTTCCAGATATTTGAATGGTTCACTGACATTTACACTCCCAGGATCTGGAGTTGCTTACACATCCAGCACCATGTCACCCCGCACACAGAATGACATGCAGGCAAGACAGACATGGGACAAATGTGTTTCAGAAATGTGGGTGGTCATCACTGCTGAAGAAATCGGGTGGAGGCTGAAGAATTTGGGTCTGAGAGTACATCTCTACAGGATCTGAAGACAATGATTTTCTTTTCCAGAGACCTCACTATTCATTTTTCTTATCTCACCCACTGGAATCTTGAGAACTGTTTGGCATGAGCAACTAAGAAGTTAAACTATAATAAGGCAATGCAGAGTCCAGAAGACATGATGGTGTGAAGACAGTGATAGGAATGAGCAGAGGGGAGGGGTGTGAGGCAGTGCTGCATTTAGATTCTTACTCAGTGAAAGTTGGTCCCCTTGGAAAAGTAATGTTCTCAGGAGCTTTGAAGAAGTTAAAGCGCTTTCTCAAAAACTTCAGTAGAATGCATCCAGCTCTGACCTAGTGCAGAACCAGGGTGAATTCAGTGCTTCAATCCATAAAATTGATGACCTCAGTAAACACAGCAGTTCATATGGAGATCACAGATGCGTTTAAGTGTTTAAAAGAAAGTCCAGGAACAGGATAAATCCCGTTCATCTAGAAGTAGGCTATAAAAGAGTAGGCTCTGCTTCTATTACTAGGTTCACATAGTTATGATTTTATGTATCTCACAAGCTCAAAGACGAAAGGAAGCAGTAGAAACAACGTGTGGAAAATGTTTGGTGTTGAGTAGCGACAGGATGTCACCTTACAGAAAGGCTGTCTGGAAAAATGGAGGGATAAGGAAGGTTTCTTTAGCTTTTGATTGAATTCTATAGTTCGCAAAAATCTTCCAAGGACATAATGTTCATTCAAAAGAAGCAATTGCAAACTTAAGACAACAACAAACAAACAAAAAACAAAACAAAAACCCACCCCAGCCCTTTGACCCATTATTTTCTTTTATTCCAATTTTGTACAAAATCGAGATTTTAAAATCTACAACAGGACTCCTAACCAAGTTTATCTGACATTTTCTTGTTTTCCAATTTATCTGTAAAAGAATATTTTTTGGCTTCATTATTCACCTGTAGTGATCTGCTCAGCAGTTGGGCAGTCTCTGGATTGTTGGCAGATTCCTTGTCTATTGCTTTTTGCATTTCTGATTTTTTTTCTTATTTTGTGACTGGGCCATAACTGGTAATTTAGAGACACTTTTTTCCTAATGTCCAATTGGCCAATTTCTGGAGCTTTGAAGATTTACCAGATGATGCCTTCCTACTGTGACTCTTCATGAAGGAGCATGTTTGCCAGAGGCTCTGTGTCCATGAACATCCTAACAAACCATATTCCCCTCACATCTCTGGAAAGGAATGATATGAAGAAGGGTTTGAATGCCACCAAAACAGACTGATTATTTTGTATTTGGGAAAATATTTGCAAAAAGCTGTTTGGAGTTGGCTGTAAACAGAGTTACTCTAAAACAGTGTCTATTAAAGGAGTATTGTTCCCGGCCACCAAAGCAGAATAAAAGTAACTCCAGGACACATTCAGAGACGTGAGAACCATCTAGTCCATGGCATGCACTCCCTTCCTGTCAGTCCATGGTGGTCCCTTTGCAGTTAGAGCTTTCTTTGGGCTCTAAGGAGAGCAAGAAGCCAGTGGGGAAGAAAACTGCAGAAGGTGAACTTGAGAAACACCCTTGTGGGTCTGACCAGTGGTCCCCTACCCCTCTACTCAGCCTCCACTAAGGGCAAGAGGAGCCACTGTGAGGGAGAACACAGGATTTTTACCATTTGCTGAGGTCCATTCACACTGCTGGGAGCCCCCAACCCCAGAAGTGATGGGATTTTAGTGGGAGGTACCTGAATGGGTCCTGAATACCAGCTCATGAGCCTGCTGTCCACAGATGTGTCTAATCCTATTGAGAACCTGCTGGTACTATTCAGCTTTGCAGCATCCCATGGATGTGATTTCCAGATATTTGCTACCAGGCATGCACTGGTCTGTGTCTATTTTAAACAGATCTCCCTAAGTTTCCCAGAGCATTCTCCGGTGCTTGCATTAAGGTATTTGATGACCAGCAGTTCCAAGTTTACCTTACACATCACCTTCATATGTTTGTGAACTTTGTACATAACCCCTCAACTTCTCTCTTCTAAACTAAGGAGCCTTTTTAGTCTCTCCACATAAAGTGGCTGCTTCACCCCCCAGTCATTTTCATTGCCTTTTTCTGTATCTTCTGACTTCACTACATCCTTTTTAAGATGCAGAGACCTGAACTGAAGCCAGTACTAAATGTATGGGAGAAATAAGGTTTCCGGTCTCTCTTCATCCTAAAAAGAAAATTAAAAAGAATACAAAATGAGTTAAATGTAAATATTATGTACTAATTAGAGGGTTATGTTATACCATGAACACCATTAGTAGTGTTCTGTGAGTATCCTTGATTGAAACAAGGCTCACAGTGGGAGAGAATTTGTCCATGTGACATCTGCTAGGTGCTCTGGTGACTGCAGCACACATAGGCTGCCTCCTGAATTAGAGGCTGCTTAAAATTACAAGCCTGAGTAACAACCCTTGAGCTCAGGCCACCCATCTGTCAAGTACAGATATATGGGTAAGCTTCACAGCCTCCCCAGGTGTGATGTAGAGTTGATAGGCTAAGCTTTCTTATCCATTTAAGACAACAATTTTGATGTGTCTATTTATTTTAGTACTTGCTGTCTTTTTTGGAAGTTTGAAGTCTACAAACTGTGAAGATTACAGCTAATTCAAACTATGGCTGTTCAAGGAGCAGAAATGAAAAAATAAAGTATTTAAGGCTCATTTTACTCTGACAAACCACAATCAGCACTAGAGGTATGTTATGCCAATTCAGACATTGCAAGAAACTTTTCCTGCTCAAAATGGGCAAAGGAGGAAGAGGGGAAATAGGACTATGAGGTGAAGGGTGATGCTACATGGGGGACCAGAGACATATTAAGCCTGGCTCTTTTATTTCAAGATTTACAGTCTTAGAAGAAATACTTTTCACACAAGAAAGGTATCTTCAAACACTTCCAACTTGTGTTCTCCATGCCCCCCACTAATATCCCCGTCAAAACATCCCACAGCTCCTTAGAAATTTGCTCTCAGAAGTCACCTGGTTAGTATACCACAGTTACTCCGGTTTTCTAGGAAGATACAGTGAAACAACTTGCTTGAGCTGGAACCCAAGCTCAGACTGCCAACCCCCTTCATCCAAAACCATGGTGCTGCCAGGTCTGATTCCTGGCTCAGTCCCCATCCCATCTCAGGCGAGCATGGTGGTGCAGCAGGCAGTGGCTCTTGACCAGAAGCTGACCCTCTGCTCTGCCAGCACGAATGCGAGGGTCACCTCTGAAACCAGTCAGTACTTCCCAGGGAACCCAGCATGGCAAGAAGCACTCAGGACCAGAGTGGCCATGGTGGCAGGGATAACCACCAGTATCTCTGGGTTTGCTGAGAGCTTGTACTGTTGTTAGCAGAACAGGCTTTTTGCTCCTTACTGACCTTTAGAACTTTCTCCTTGGTTTCACTTCTCTTTTCGGTCCCTCTCCAAGAGAGTATGGAACTACTTTCACAATCAGCGATCAGCTGTGTATGAAAAAGGGCCATCCTCTGCAGTGCACAAACAGATGAGGGAGTAGCTCACATTTTCAGTGCAACTGCAAAGTAACAGCACTTGAATGGCAACATAAACACCTGAAATGGTTGTTTTGACTCTGCTACCATCATGTGAATTCCTGTAGCTCCCACTCCCACATGCGCATCCTCCCAGGCCTCCTGCAGCAGCTGGGATGATGTTCAACAGATATAGCAGAAACACAAAGACCTGTTATTTTACCTTGTCACCTTAACATTCATGCAGGGAAGGTACCCCGTGCAAAGCACCCTGTTTGAGCCCCATTGTTGAGCTCCCAAGTGGGAGCCCATAGCTTTTTGTATTAAAGAGTTCAGAAAGAGTTGTATTAATCTGCTGCAGGGACACATCATCTGACAGCCTTGTTTGCCAAGCTGTGAGAGAGCAGGCAGCACGAAGTGTACCAAAACCTAATGGTGTACTACCAACATCCACACCAAAGACAAGGCCATTTAGAGCAGAGAGACAAGCTGAGTTAGCATAAAAGAAGAGGCATCAATCACCATTCCCCCAAGACAATGGCGATAATTTAATGGCTGTTTTTTAAGAACTGACACTACACAAAGATTGAGGAGAAAGGTCTGGTAGGTTTCACCTGCAGCTGAGAGCTATTTGTTCCCATTGTGCCAAGCAGAGCGAGGTTTGAAATGGCAATTTCGGCAGCTGGCATCATATGCATCAAGTTATGCACGCAACTAAGGGTTTATTTTAAATCACTAGATTTTCTGTCTGAGTCTGTTATTAGTCAAGCTTGAGTGACTTTACTAATGAATTAACTTTCTGCTGAATTTTAAGTTAAACTGCAGAGCTCTGTAGGATCATTTTTCTTCTGTTAAAATCATTTAGCTTTTTTGAATTATTTCCCTTTATTAATTCTATACTACTTTTTCTATGAAGTTCACAGAGATCAAATTCATACTTAGGAAAAGAATTTGCAAACTCATTACAATTATCTGAGTTGTATCCACATGCTAGAGCCCTGTATTTGACACTATTTTGTTTTTAGAGGGTTTAGAGAGATGAATCCTTTAACTTTACACACATAGTGTAAGGTGGCTCTACATAATCAAACCAAAAGTATCCAGAAAACTGAAGTCATCAAAGTAGATTTACCCTGAAAGATTACAAAAATTTCAAGCAAAATTTCAAGCAGTCTTTTAGTACAAACACTTGCCACAAGACATAATCACCCTTACCTGTCAGACGGAAGCTTTTGCACAGATGTTTGGACAGCACACACCTCTCCTGCACATCTCCACTCCTTTCCTGTTCGTACCATTAGCAAGTGTTTCTAGTGTCTTATGGGAACCTCCGTGCTGCAACTATGTATGTTATTTCGTGTCCTATATGGGCATGAAGAGTATTTTGCTCCTTCTTTGCAGCAGCTCTTGATATATTTAAAAAATATTGTCAGAAAATCCCTGGCATACACTAGAGCACTTCCAGTTCTTTCATTGTATATCACATTTTACAGAGTTACTGTCATTCTTATTGTCCTCTTCTGGGCTCTCTGTTTTGCCTACACCTTCCAAGGTGTGCAGGTCCCAGGCTGTGCAGCACGGACACGTACTGAGTGGGGAGAAAGAGCTAATCAGTGTCCAGCTCAGCCTGTCGCTCTCCTTGCCAGATGTTTGAATAAATATTCCCTGTTTTGCCAGCATAAACAGCACATTTGGCTTTTACAGTCTTCAAGGAAAATGTGGTAAGGACACAGAAATGTTTTGAAACAGACTTAGAAAACAGTGTTCGGGGTTCTGTAGTGAGAGCCAGCTGGACTCACAGTCCCAGAACTCTGTGTAGTTTATCTGACAGATTTTGGTTTTATTTTAAAATTTTTTGAGCATCAATCAGTGGCTATGCATGCTGCCTTATGGTTCTCAGGTATAATTTTAAGTGGCTACATCTTGAATATTTGGTCTTCAGAGCCACATAAACCCTTTGTCCTTCATAAGTATTTGTCCTGTGTTTTGCCCTAGATTATGAAAGATGCCATTGCCGGATCAAGAAAAGGAGCTAATGACCTATCATTTTTCCATTCATTCTTAGCTACTGAAATATTAGCAAGGGCATTAGGAGCAGTTTAGGACTTCCACTGTGCTGGAAATGGAAATCATCCCTATCTGTTTTGCATAAAGGACTGACGACAAGTGCTTTGTCTCACCTTTATAAAATCAAAGCTTAAGTGAAGTTGTCATAACCATAGGAAGGAACAATCCTTGAGATAACTCATGGCTAGTCACTAATGCCTTGGAAGACAAAGACCAGGTCTTTCTCACTTTTAGCAGGGACCAGGTGGTATGTTTGAGTCACCTTGATGGTGTACTCACACAGCTTCTTAGCAGTTAAGGTGCCACAAATTGAGCCAATTTACAAGTCCTCAGAGAACCAGAAGGAGCCGAAAAATCCCAGATCTTTCTGTTCTTCTATGACCTGTCAGAGTACCCATTCTATTGTTTTACGGGCCGGGGGGGGGGTGGTTATCACTTTTCCTCAAAAACAGAATTCCTGTCATGAAAACAAAAACATGTCTGAACCTAGAATCCCAAAGGTGTTAGTCCAGATTTACACACACATTTATACAAGTGGAAACCAGAAGAAATTCCGTTCAAGTTGCTGGGTTTGATTCCCCAAGACTTGCACTGGGAAGAGCTGTTGGCACATGTTCAGTAATGATCCAGACCAGAAGGGTAAGCACACTGCTGAGGCCACCTAACTATCTACAGATACAGAAGCTTCATCCAGACTAGAGTAATGCTGGTTCGAAATTAAAGACATGTCATTTCTCACCTTTCAGGGCAGGGTGGAAGTAGTGGGCAGAACCTTCATTGGTACAACTAGATGATAAGGGATCCCCAGCTGTTTCTTCCAGCTTCATGTACTTCTGGGGTATCATGACAGTTTCTGTCTGAAAGTTTGCCCTTATGAAATACTTTATGTAATATGATTACAGTTATGTTTTATAATTTCCAATTAAGTAGACTTGCCATCAGCTAGCCCTCCATGAGGTTGCTGCACTTGTTCTGAAATGTTGTAATCTCTAAGAATACAGTGGAAAAGTAGGTGGACTCTGAAGTGCCCTTATTTTTGCTAGGGTTTTAACTAAGCTTTCAAAACAAAATAGGTGAAACCATGAGCAGATGGTGTGAAATCACACATCACTTGCTTTGGCCAAAGGAATAACAGTGACAACAATATGGTTCATTTGAGCAAACACACAGAAATACTTGCCTTGGACAAATGCATAGCAAAGTATTTTAGCTTTTTCTAAGGAAGTTTATCAGATTTGGTAATCAATCATCTAAACTGACCAAGGATACAGTGTCTTTGCAATAAATGTTCATGCTTGTCATCATTAACATCATTTAGATTTTAGACTTATACTAATTAAGAAAGGTTCCCACCAGCAACGGCAAAAATTTTTACCACCTCTTTCATTATCTCAGCTTTTCTTCCCTTTAATTACTATTGAGCTTCTGGCTGATTAAATTAGGTTTTTCAGGTCTTTTCTGAAATCTTAGGGAAATTATCTAAAAATCATGAAATCAATTCCCTTACGCTGTTTTAATCTTTTATGTTTTGGGCTCCAAGAGGGACGGGCGGACAAGTGCAGCCCCTCAGAAAAGTGTGCAGCACTAGACTGCTTGCCAGCCTTCTATTGCCTTTGTGGACCATCTGGGTCAATTTCCTTCCAACTAAATGAAATGCAAATAAAAATTCCAGCAGTTTTTCAGCTGCAGGCTGCCCAGCTGATTAGCATGACAGAGGCCGGGAGATGAGGCCTGACCCTGTGCACTTCCCCTCATCTCATTAAGTTGTAACTCTACCGTGGCTGCATTCATGGTGTTTATTGACGCTGAAAGGCGTCTTTATCCAAAACTAGCTAAATTCACATTCAGAGTTTTTCCATGATGGCTAGCCTGCTACAGCATCCACATGAAAGTGAACCTATTGTAGCTTGGTGATGGGTCCTGCTGATTCCTTAACAATCTGAGCTTTCTCAAAAAATGTTAGATTCACAAGTTTAAGTTCCATGAAAAAAAACCCCAAAAAACCCCAAAACCTAAGCCCCAAACATTTTAAAACCTTTGTAGTTTAAAATATAGATAGTATAACAAGCCTCATTCTGGTAATGGCGGTGTGTATACTAAACAAGGAGACACACAAGGAGACGATCCAGCCAAAGTACAGTAGCGGGCAAGTGCCTGTATCATGTAGGACTGCAGACAATTGGGTATTATATGTATTCTCACATCCAGCAGCCACGAGAAGGATGTAAGATTCAAGAAGGCAGCATCTTCAACAATTTATAGTGCTCTGAGATTCACAGCTGGACAACAGAGAGAAATACACCTTCCAGCTGCTCAGTATTTCATGTCTTATCACAACTCTACATTAAAGAAAGGGAAATACTGTGCAACCAAAGCCTGGTGGAAATGAGCATAATAATTGTTATGATGCTATCACCTTTCTCTTGAGTGCTGTTACTGGTATCCTAGCTGGATGATAGCAGTCACTTAGCTAAGACACTGCTGTGTAATTTCTAGAGTAGACAGGTCTGGTGAGCAGTGCATCACCTCTTCACTCTCATGACCAGTGACAGGACTTCAGGAAATGGCATGAAGCTGACTCAGGGAAGATTTAGGTTGGACATCAGGAAGAAGTTTTTCATACAGAGGGTGGCTGAGCATTGGTACCAAACTCCCCATGGAAGTGGTCACAGCATCAAGCTTTACAGAGTTCAAGAAGCATTTAGACAATGCTCTCAGGCACATGGTGTGACTCCTGAGGTGTCCTGCGCAGGGCCAGGAGTTTGACTTGATGATCCTGCTGGGTCCCTTCCAATTCAGCATATTCTATGCTTCTCTATTCATAGAGAATTCTATGGTTCTCTGCTGTCATGTTTGAGGGCCAAGTGGTAACTTAAGTTGAAAGGAATAGAAGCTACTACAGTTTTTGGAAGAGAATAGTCAAATATTCATGCTTTCCCTATTATTTGGGTCTACAGTGGATGCACAGTAAATATTAACCACTCTCTTAAAGGGCTCTCAGACAACGAACAGGAATTAAGGAGGGTCCAGCCCTGACACCAATTGTACCTGTAGAGACAAAGCCTCAGTTTTAATTTACATTGTTTCTGCTTATGGTAGTTGGACTGGAACAAGATGACAGGAGAATTTTCACTGGACTACTGCCAAGTCTCAGAAGATATTTTGTGATTCCCGTGAGAAGATAAAGGATGTGTGCTTTTTTTGTTATGAAAACCAGCTTTTTTTCCTTCCATTGTGCCAAGGCATATAAAGGTGAGAAAATGTAGGAAAGTCGGTTAGAGATCAACTCTTTGAATGAGGTTTGGATGAGTCTGTAAGCACCTCATCAAAGTGATTTATACCTGTGTGGGCTAAAAGGTTAAGTAGTGCATGACACAGACTGATATCACAGCCGTTAAAGGAAAAAAAAAGGAAACATTTTACAGCATCTCTACTCCATTCAAAAGTCACATGGAGCAGAGAATATTGAAGATGATCTCTGATTATTCCATGAAGATGAAATTCAATAATAATTAGGCCATGGCTCCTCCCTAGACTTTCTATCTCGGCAAATTTCACTTTGCTTCATAAAGACAGACTTGTACAAACGTTACTTTGATCTGAGAAGTGATACAAAAAGCTCAGTCAGGAAAATGAATTTTTTAAAGCTTGTGGTACGTTAATGTCTTCCCACTGAGCAACAAACTATTATGAACATAAAAATAACATTTTGGATCTTTTCTCACTATTCTACTGAAGTCAGAGATGTTTTGTTATTTTCCACAGGGCTTTTATTTAATTCTTTGATGATTTGTCTTAGTTAATTGTTGCCACCACTCCACATGAAATGGTGGACATCAACTGAACAAACATCTCAACAGTTGGCTTTTCTGCTGGTCCAGGTAAGTGTTTACAGGATAGAAGAAAAACACTCAAATATATTCTCACTCTCAGATATTCTGTATGAAAAGGTTCTTTGTTTAGGGGCATGTAAACAAGGGTTTGACTGTATAGGCTGCTACTTGAAAGCCAAGAAGTAGAACATGCAGCAGGGCAGTGGGAGAATGATACGTTTGAATCACACGTGTTTCAGCTTTGCCAGATCTTGGAGACATCTTCCTTCTACATATCAGTTCAGCCTCATCAGTGACAGAACGTGGCTAAGGCTTGCCTGAAATCAGGAGTTTAAATAGATTTAGTCAATCCAGTGAAAAGGCCTTGTGAACGTCCTCGTTTGCTTTAAATACACATCCCATTTTAACTAAATTTAATGAGGAATTAATATCATTAAGTCGAAACCAAAAAGCTTAAGCTGTAGTGAGTCAGTGCACCCCACATTGGTGCAAATAGACATGTTCAAACATTTTTGAGTTTTATTAGAAATGTTTAATTAAATTCCACTTCTCAGAAGTAAAAATAATAGGAAACAAGGCAGCGAACTGACTTTTAATCTATGCTGAACTGATGTGAACTTTATTTTCTTCCATGTTTTCATTTGAACTAACATTTGTTAGTTTCATATCTCCTGAGCACAAACAGATGACTTTCCCATCGGCAGCTATGACATGGTTTGTGCTTGATGCATTTTGTTATCAGCCACATCAACTTTAAAGCCAACCTGTGGTGTTACTGGCAGGTCATGAAGTGTGTTTTTAAATCATAGCAAGTTATGGTAACTGCTACCTCTAAAAGGAGTCCCATGATGGATGGAGCACACACAGTGCAGCAAGAAGCCAACTGTTCCATTCCAAGGAGGCTGGAGGAAGAGGATTGCTATGTATACACCTTGGAATTTCATATTGAACTGTATCCAAATGCAAAGCCATCACTTTAAAATTCATGCTGAATTCACATTTGAATAATAATTAAAAAAAAGATGATTTAGGATCCTTGAAAGATTTTGCTTTGATAATTCAGTACATCTTCGTTTTACAATTCATTTAACCTTAATAAAGAGAAAGCATTAAAATAAAATGTTAAGTAATGATAAAATATTTGTGCTACAATAGCATCAGTACTGGAATAAAATTGTCAAATCATTGTATTTTGACTTTATAGAAATGGAATATTTTACAATATCCATTAGTGTGAATAATAAAGACAGGATAAACCACAGCAAGTCCTTCTAACTGAAATTTTTTCATGCTCAGTGTCTTCCATGGACAGATTTTGATTTTGACAAAGATATTTATGCAATAGAAAATTGTCTCGGGAAGTTTTCATCCAGGTTATACTACCACTGTTATCTAATCAATAGAATATGGGAATCTGGGGGCTGTTCCACTTTAGAAGGTGAAATCAGTGATAGTTGTGCTTTTTTTTTTATGTGTCGGTTTATTTGCTCATGAAACAAGGGCCAAATATAATTTTTTAGAGCCCATCAGGAAAGATAAAGTAAAGGGTAAAGAAAGAAAAGTGGAAAAAAAGATTTTGAATGATGATTGAAGCTGGATTTGTTCCATAGATAAAAGGCAGAGCAGCTACAAGCACACAACAGAAATGAGGGACGACATGAAAAGGAGCAGAAGGAAAAGTCTGGGGGATGTAAGGTCAGAGGAAGAGCCCTGTGTGGGGAGTCTGCAGTGGGACAGAAAGTCCTCATCTGGGTTTATGTCTTGCCAGATCAGCACAGCAGATGGGATAGGCTGATCTTTCAGGCTGCAGCAAAAAAACCCCAACCAAACAAACGAAAAAAAAAAAACAAAAAAGTGAGCTTTATCATTTGCCAGGTTTGGCAAACTTGATGAATGCCTCTTGAGTTCTAATCTATCTCAGTCCCAGAACAGTTGTGCTGTTCTGAGTTTTATGATAGTCTCAGCTTGGGGTAAGAAACAGCCATAACATGTCACATGGTATCCAAATTACGGATTAGATTTTGAAAAGGTGGCTATTAGTGGTTAGAAAATACCAGAAACAAAGACGACAAGTTCAAATTTATTATTACAAATAAGATTTCTGGGAGCTGGACTCATTATTCACTGAGATCTGGAACTCTCTATATTGCTTATTGTTGAGATGAAGAAGTAATGTCTACCCTCATCCTTAACCTGAAGAGGATCCTGAATCAGCACAGACACTGTCTTTTTAGTAAAAATTGAACTAACTCCTCAGTAAGGAAAAAAGGGAGCTTGCAGGTACGTACTTCACTGCCGTGCATCAGTCAAAAGGAATCATACAACAGAAGACCTTAATGCCTCTCCAAATACAAGCTAAAAAAGAAAGGAAAACTGCAAAGCCAGTCTTTCAGGATTCTGAGTAAAAATGTCCAGCTTGATGGGGTACACTGCAGGGTTACACAGAAAAGCAGATCAAGAAACCTGCAGCAGGATAGGTGCAGAACAGGGTGCAGGCATTGGCCAACAGCTATGGTTCTGAGGTCCCATTGCCTTGTAAAGCTGCCACTATATACGCCCCATTGATATTTCTTACATCTAGGTCTTGAATCATGAGGGCTAATGTCCTCATGCTTGAGGACTGTTTTTGTTTCCTGCTGTGTTTTGTGGTCCAGATCAATGCAAACATGTTTGTTTGCATCAAACCAAACATACCCTGCCTGGGACTGGATCCAGGTTTCTTATTCCTCTGCATTCAGCCTTGGCAGCCGTAGGGCAACATTTGCTCTGAATTGAGATTTAGCAATTCATGTGTCTGAAGTGTGCTTCTTTCTTCCTTGCTTTGCACAGAGTGTGCTTTGCAGTATGTACATGAGAGCCCAGGGTATCAAGCCAGGCTCAGAGTTCCTGGCATCTTTATCCATCTGTGTGTGCCTTAGGCACAATGAAAGAGCAGATATTCCCTTTTAAGGAAGATCTAGTCCTTTTGTCACTCCATGATGAATAAAAATTTTGCATCAAGCATGGGTAGAAATGTGTATTTTTATCAGAAATGCCCAACTTGCTATTATTGGACCACCTGTAGTCACAATGTCACACAACTTTGGGTAGTCTAAACTTCAGGATTACAGGCCAGTGGGTTGATAAGAGGTGAGAGCAAGGGTTCTTCAAGGGATAGGTACCAAACGGTCTGTGATACGGATGTCTCTACCAGTGAACTTTCCTGACAGGCATGTAGACTGTGTACAGAACAACATATTTGTCTAATTTGTTTGGTTTCTGATTGTCATGGTTTTACCACAAAATTAGCGATTCTGACAAGAGATGTCCAAGAGAAGCCACAGACACACCCCAAAAGAAAGAAAACACACAAATATCACAGTTTATTTCACACACACAGAAAAACCAACAATGAAGTGCAAAAAACAGTCAAATTAAGCTTTCCCAGTGCCCGTGTTGGGGTGAGAACGCTCTGGAGTAGTGCTGGTCTCTTTCTGGGGCTCCCGCAGAGACGCCGGGATAATTAGAGAAGGCCCGCGACCAATCTGAGGACCCCCCAGCAGCGTGAGCCTCCACTCGGCTTTTCTGAAGAAAAACACTCAAGACAGTTAGAAACTGCGAGCCCCCTCCCCCTCCCTCTAGGCCCCCGGGAAGGGATTTCAGTGCTGATGGAAGAGATGTGGTCTTTGAAGC
>VYZS01030866.1:0-12231 GCA_013400695.1 Neodrepanis coruscans | reverse complement strand
GGGCGGGCTGGCCCGGTGACCGACCGCGCGGGCCACGCTCCCCCCCTCCCCGGAAGGTACCGTGCGCTGCCGCAGTGCACCCGCCGGGCTGAGCTGTGCCATGCCGTGCTGTGCCGGCACCGCCGCTGAGGGGGGAGGCGGCCTCCGCTGCGGGGTTGCCGCGCACCATGTCAAGCTGAGCTGTGCTGCGCTGTGCCACCGCTGGTGCTGCTGCTGCTGCTCCCCCCGCCGCCGCCCCGCACAGACACAGCAGGGGAAAGGGCTACTGAAACCATGCAGGCGCGGGCTCCGACGCAGCCCGCAGCCCCCCCACTGCCGGCTCCGGGCGCGCCCTCGGCCCCCTCGCATGGTAGGAAAAAAGACCGGTTTTACTTTCATTTTCACCCTACAACACTGATACTTTTCATCACTGTGTTTTTCCCTCTTTCATATATCGAATCTTTGCATACATTTCATAGGTCCATATTGCTGCTGGTGGTGGGGAAAGACTGAGCAGGACAGTCAGATACTTCTGTGTGGGGTTCTTATCCTGACCTCAGTGTGAGGGGAGATGTACTCAGTACCCTGGAAGACAACCCTCTCTTTCCTAAGATAAGTACTTTCATTTATTTCTCTTGGATCACTGCTACCATGCTCCTCATCTCCATTTTTTTTTCTGGTAAAGGATTTTTTTTTCAGTTGACCTATATGTTTTTTTCAGTCTGGACCTAAACCCCAATGACATATACATTTACAGAATCAAGAAAGTTAGAGATTTAAAAAAAAGACCAGTATTGTAGGGATATGTGAAGTCATCTGCCTAGTCCATTACACAAGGTAATTTAATCGAATAAGATAAATTGAATCATTCAATTGAGTATAGGATGAGCCCTTTTTTAAGATACAGATTTTATGGAGGGCAAAAGGAACTGAAAGTTGTCTGAAAGGCTCTCTTTCTTCAGTATTGCCTCTGAGAACTGCTACATGTTCTTAATTTCTTAACACCATGTGATCACATGTGAAAAGTCAGGCATATGCAGGAAAGTTTTCAGTCTTGGATAATGTAGCTGCAGTGTGGTTGCAGTCATTGTCCAGAGGTGGAGTGTGACTCTCACAGGAGATATACAGGTCTGAGTTTTGGGATGGGTTCCAAGGAAAATGAGGTTTCCCTGCTGGGGCGTTAGTTAAGGGCTGATGATGCCTCCCACTCTCCATGAGCTACAGCAGAGCCCAGCTGACTCGCTTCCTTTTGACTCCAACATCCAGGCAGCCAAGGGTGAATGTGATGACTCCTATCCTTACATAGTCAATAACTGTGCTGGGTATTTCTGGAGGTCTGTGAAAGAGGTTTAGAACCTGCTGTGTTTAGGAAACTGCTGGGCAGAGAGGAGCACTCCAGTGCTTCCAGAGAAAGTACCCTGGCCCCTCTGGCACCACCTTCAGAGGATATTTGCTGCTGGTTCCCACTTGGCAGTGAGAGTCACCTAGCCTTCTCCTTCTCCCTTCTTCCTCTGTATGTTGGAAACTGTACGCTTGGCTTTATATTCTACCACAAACCTACTCAGTGCTTGTTCTGCTAAGCCCATGATACCTTGAACTCCTACTAACATGCCTTCTTACCACACCAGTCTGTGCCATACAGGGCCAACAGCTAAGATAATTCAATGTGCATTAGCAAGGGATGTTATTTTGATTTCACTTTAAACCTCTTTCACTCCTGCCCCCTGCCACCCACAATAGTTCCCTGCCTCAGACACACTCAGCTGCAAGTCACAGAGATGTGTCCCCTGTGACTGGGCATGTATGAGCTGGACACTCTCCTTTCACCAGGCTTGAGGGCACCTATTTTCAACAAGGAAAATCCTCCCAAAGGACTGGCAAAACATGAACTCATGCAGTTATCTCTCTCAATTCTTTACCACACGGTTTTGGCACCTGCCTTTTTCCAAAGGCCAGGAGCAAGGTCTCAGGTGTTCCACCACAGACATGTGTCTGAATGGCTCAAAATACCTCAGAGGTATTCTTGACCCACAGCCCATCAAAAACCATCCACAGAGAAAAAGCACAAGCTGTTTTTACCTACAAAATGGCAGTTCTTGCTCTCCCCACAGAAGTCCCAGCAAACATGCTCTTGTTTGTACTCGGTCGCCAGCCAGACCTTCCCAATGCCTTGTCACAGACAGCTGACATTTCCTCTTCAGTCTCCATGAGTTTTGTCCATCAAAATAGCAGCCAGTGTTGTTTTATGAAGTGTTGTAAAACTACCATGCTACCCAGAGTGTGCTCAGCATGGCTGCCTCATTTATCACTGCTCAGCCTTCACACTGGGACATCATCCATCACTGCCTCCTTAGAGCTAAGAGTCAGAACCTGGTCCATAGTGCTGCTATAGCCCAGAGTCGTGTGAACCCTCATGAGCAGGTCCCTTTGTCCTCAGGATTTTTTTCTTTTTTTTCAGGAAATGTGACTTCTTCTTATATTTACTTACCAACCAAGACCCTAGAATAGAAAACCCAACTTCAAAATTCAATTGACTGTGCCTAATGGAGGGGATTTTAATGTGTAGCCTTTGATCCTTATCTATTATTGAAGAAAATAAAGACTTTTTTTGTTCCATATTAGAAGTTAAAGACAAAAGAAAAATTTGGAGGTTTTAATTTTTTGATTCTAGTAGTGACCTCCATGTCCATTGTGAAACCATGAATAATCACTACTTGAGAAAGGCATTTCTAGGAACAATCTAGAAAGCAGACAAAGGAAAGTTTGAGATATATGAAGAAAAAAACCTCAAGAATATGTTTATGTCTGGTTTACATCTGCTATAGAAATACAAGTGTCTTTCCTGTTATTAATTATATTAATTAATTGCATTAAACTTAGGTCCTTATCTCTCATAAGTTTATTCTTCTCTAGTGATACAAATAAAAAAGAAGCAAAATGTCAGCCAATGTAAAACCTGTAAATTCAGAGTTTTCTCCTACTCTTAGTGTCATCAGAGGTTAAAAATATCATTGTTTTCATCAAGTCTGTGTAGTAAGGTGAATGTATTGTGCTAAATGGAAATGGGACTTTGGTTGATTCTGGGCTCTAACACCCTTGTTCTTCATTACTTTACTCCTTCTGGGTGCACAGCTCTCTAATGGATGAGCAGGTGGTAAATGTGACTCAGGCACCTTATTTTTCTCTCTTTGTGATTTAGCCTCCTGTGCTGGCAGAAATGCTGCATTGTGTACAGATCACAGGGCTATTGTCCTCCAGGAGAAGCAAAGCAGTGAACATATACTCTGCTTTATACTCTTCTTCTTAAATAAAGGTGAATCTTCATAAAAGTGACCTTCCAGGAAATAACCACAACTATGCAAGTAGATGGGAATAGGTCATATATTGATTGCTTCTTCCTCTGTTCCTGGACTGATAACTGCATTACACAAATCACACTCATGGTTGTCAGTGATGTCTAGCAGAGAAATCTGAGTTTAGACATCCAGATGCTTGTTATCTCTTCAGCAAAGGGATCAAAACATGGATAATTCTTAGGAGTAGAATAAGCAGTATTTAGTTTTTAAATGTATTGCTTTGCCATTGTAGCTCAGCTTTCCATCCACTAAATAATTTAGGAAAAAAGTCACAAACTCAGTATATTGAATTTGAATCGTCTGGTTATGGAGAGAATGTGCTTTTCTTATGGATGGCTGCCCTTTTTCTTCTGGGGCTGCACACACCCCAACAGCAATGCAGCATAGTAGAAGTAGGTGTGCAGCCTGAAATCACTACAACCCCATCTTCTATGTTCATTTTCAGATGAGGGAGAATCTTCCAAGCAAGATTCGCATTAAATGTTTCCACCGTATCTCTGCTTTGCTGCTTCTTGAGGGCCCAGTAACTGGTTCAGATCCTCATGTCCACATTTACAGGTTGTAGCCCACTTCATGTGCCTTTTGGGCAGAACTTCCCATTCATTCTTTTCCAGAAGGCACCTGGAACTGGTTATGTCAATCAAGACTGAGTATGATGTGAGGCGATAGCTGAGGGCTTGCTTCAAAATATTGCTCTTGCTCCCTACAAAAACACTAATGTAAACACATCCTAAGCAAGATGTATTGCCTGACATGAACTCCTACCTTGGATTTAGTCTCACAAGACTTCCCTTCTCTGAAGGTCCCCTAAAGTGTAAGCACAGCTCAGCAGCTCCTGCTATTGCTGGTGGCACTTTCAGGATGTGGGACAGGTGGCTGAACTGTGCTCCAGGGACCTCCTGATGTCAGAATGGAAAACAGAGCTTCATGAGGATAAATCATGAAGTAAAAGGAGGATCAGAAACTGATGAAACTTATTCGTCATGCTGGTGTGAAGAACAGTACAAAACAAATCCATTGAAGGAAGGATAACTACAAACCCCTGGAAAGCATTGCAAAGTGATAGATGTTCAAAAGCCATTGTAAGCAATGGCATTTCTTCCACTGACTTCAAAGCACATTTGACCAGTAACCTGAAGATGTGATATCTAAGACAAAAAGTTTAATTTGAAGAAGAAAGCATAGACATAGCAGTTTTTCCCTTGTAAGGGCCCACAGTCTTTCAGCACTGGTTCTATTGGGAGGCTGAGGTGTACAAATGTCAGGAGCCATCCACTGTTCATACCTGCCCAGAGGCTGATGTGAAGAACAGACAGGCATAGTGACAGAGCACGTATGATATGCTGGTCTAAGGAAAAAAAAAATATGCATAGTTAATAGCAACATTTTTATGAATTTTTTCCACAAATTTGCCATTTTTAAAAAATGTCAAATGAATGGGTTATTTTTTTAATTTGGTGTCCTTTGTTTGTTTTTAATTATGATGAAATATGTGCCTCTCTTTCCTGACCTATTCCATGAGACTCTGCTGGGGACATTTTTCCATGACTAAGGGAGAATTTATCCTGATTATTATTTAGTTTTTACCATAAAATTTTAAATAGTAAAGATAACATTTTTTGAAATCGGAGGTGGTAGAGCTCTTCCCTTTGTACACACCAATATCTTGGCTGCCTTTCCCTCCTCTTCTGGGAACTACAGCAGTGGTAACCTCCCTCATTTCTCACTTGCAAGCATAACTGAAGGGGCACAAAAGGGACATGTGCAAAGGGTGTTGAACTTGAACAGCTTTGCCCACATTGCCTGAGTTGAACAAGCCCATATAACCAGGAGAAATATGATCCAAATGTAAAAGAAACAGAAAACAATATTGTATTCTTTAAACTCCAAACAAACTTTCCAAGCTGTAATAGAGATGGGACAAGACCTGCAACGCTTCTCAGGTAAAGAGCTCACTGACAGCAGCTTCTGGAGTAATCAGATGTCTGCAGAATGTCCTCATCTCAGAAGAGCATTACAGTGTTTTATTGAACCATGACAAATAACTTGAGGTCACAAAAAGCTGAATTAGATTCTACATGCTTGTAAGCTTCATGGAAGCCACAAAAGTGATTTTCATACTCTGACTTGAATCTTTGTGTGTATGTTTGTGGTTTTGGTTTGGAAGGGGGTTTTTTTTAATGTTTTACTGGTATCTTTTGTATTTCTCTGACTTTGTTTTTCAGAAAGTGGGAAACATTTGACATGACTTTATATTAGCAGCCTTCACCAGGTGTTCAGCCTACTTCTGGGCAGGTTTTGCATGGAATTTGCTGTCACGTTTGCAAAATATTTTAGATTTAGATCTAATTTAGATTGCAAACATCTGTCTCAAAGAACTAAGTCACCTACAGACAAGCTTGGAATAGTCCTGAATAGATGGGCACAACACAAAAATACTCTCGTGCTCTTTTTTCCTATCACATGCAACCAATACAGTAATTCACTCAGAAGGTCTCCTTCCTTCAAAGGGAGATTTTGGCATTGATCTAAATCATATTACTCTATAAAGAGGCAGAGAAACCTTTCTGAAATATTCAACAACACAGAAGTTGTGAAGCTGTTACAACCACAAACACCAAGCTGCAGGATCTTGGCTATGGCCAGCACTAAGTCCTGCCAAAACCCAGCCAGTAGCTCCACAAGGCCACCATTGCCTAAGAAGCTATTCCCAAGCAGTGCTCTCACCCTGATGCAGTTTGTGTGTCAGTGCATGCTGCGTGGTGGTAGCCACGGTACAAACAGGAGATCCCCTTTCATAGCTACACACAAACATCCTCCATGTGAGTAAAGGCAGCAGCAGAGAAAAAATCAGCAGGAGAGGCTGGGAGGCAACATGAGGGTTGCACTCCTCAGGCCTGGGGAGTGCCCTCCATGCTGCTTGTTCTCTGCAAACTTGATGTGGAGAAACAAATTACTCTGATCCCTGCCTTCCCTTCAGAGAGGCTGATGCCTCTAGGGATGACTTAGGAAAGTATGGCAGGGACACTCAGAGAACTTGTCCAGAAACTATGGACACAGCATCCTGGTGGGTTGTTCAGGATGGCGATTGGTAGGAGCAGGATTGGCCATGGGAATACTCTGCCCTGGGGTCCCCAGCTGGGATGGGGCCTCTTTGCTGCGTGCTGACCATGATCAGCCCCTGGATGGGCCCACTGTGCTGTGCCCATCCTACAGGCCGCAGCAGAGCCCTTGGAAGAAAACTCATGTTTCAAACATGGGATAGCCAGATCCCACAGAAAGTCCTGAGCTTGTGCCTCCGTACAATAATACTTTCCTCTTCCTTCCTAACCCATTTTTAATTCCTCTAAGAAGCACATCTATCCTCTGCTAAATCTATTGCTTAGATAACACAGGGTAAACTTGTCTGATACTTCCTCTTCCCTTTAAATATAATTTTGATGGGCTTGCAAAAATGTGTCTAATCCATTCATGCTGGGCTGTGCAGGAGCATGTGTAATGATCATGAGGTACGGACAAGATATGGTCCAGAGTCTTAGGAGGCCATGTGTCCAGGCCAGGGAGACAGTAAGAGCCTGCAACTGTGGCTAGATTCACCTGCAGGTCCTCTCCAATCCTAAAACAGCTGGGAACCAGAGCCTAAGCTCTAAAGTCTGTAAGAAAAAAATCCTGCAGATCTGCTGTCTTGAGAGAGATGTGTATTTGTGTTCACTGTCTGCCTCTGTATGTGTGCATTTTCATAAAGAATTACAATTCCTGTGAACTGTGCCTTGCAGGATGCTGAACAAGTTTGCTTCATGGAAATTCTACTAATCCTGTATATTAAAGTAAATTTGCACATTAAGTACCATAGTAAAGCCAAAAGGTGTGTGCAAGCAAAATAATTAGTAATCAAATCCAAAAATAACTCTCCCAAAATGTCTAAAATAAAGGAGAGCTGTAATATTGCTTTCTTTCTGTGGAAGCAATCAGTGTTGCAAATTATTTGGTTGTTACCTCTGCTGAGACAAGCCAAGCTTCCCTAAGCCAAAGACAGCACTCTGACAAAAGCATGGATGAACCAGCTGATGAAAAAGGGCAGTACCCAAAAACAGATCAGCCCAGGCAAATACCCTGGTCAAAGAGAGGGCACTGCAACTTCATGAAGAGGATAGCAATAAGGCCAAGACTTGTGAGCTACAGCTGCAAAATAACTGCAGTACCAAAGAGGGAAGCCCAGTAATATTAAGGCTTGACACTGTCTCCAAATTGCTGTGTCACTTCTTTAAGAGAAAGGTTTTTCCAATACTGAGACACAGCAGAATCCTGTCTGCAACAGTAAAGCAAATTTGGCTCAGGAGCCTTCCTTTACTGCCTTAGCTCCAAAAGGCAGATGTAGTTTTGAGACAATCAGTGATAAAAGAAATCCCGCCCCTTCTGAAGGGAGGAGGAACTTTCCTGATGTGAGGTTGATTATACTGCCGTAAAGGAAGAGATTTGATGAAATGAAAGACAGAGAGTGTCCACAGGACAAGTGAGATGCAAATTCATGGCAGGCACACTTCCGTCTGTTTTTTCTCGTTGTAGGACAGCTCATCTGTCAAAGGAGATAAAACTGAAAATGCGAGTAAGAGGGTTAGTGCCACTTTTCCTTACTCTGCCTTTGTCAGTGCTGAAGAGTTTTTGTGGATGGCAGAAAGGCTGCAGAGAGGGCTCTACACCTCATGCCTTCTGCCAGATGCAGAGGTGGCTAGGAGAGAGGTGTCTGTGTCATGCCAATACTGGTGAGCAGATGTTCAAGCTGCTTTGTGATCTTGCTTTCTCTGTTGGGTCAAGCCAAATTTGTGGCTATTTTAATGACAGAACAGCTGAATGACATTTTCACCCTTAAGATGTTACTGTAATAATGATGTTCCTCCTTCAGAGAGTCTCCTGTCTTTTCCTTAAGAAACTTGGCCAGGATATTACTTAGCAAAGAAGATGTCCTAGTCACTGTTGTGTGTACATTAAGTGTACCAAAGTACACACAAAAAGCCAGCCTTTGGAGGTTTTGGAGAATTCTGGTATCTTCTCCTCTTACAATGCCTTTCCAGCTGTTTTTAAACACGAAAGAAATTATTTCAGTATTTGATCTAAGCTTGGTTGTGGAAAAAATGAAGAACAAGTGGAAGGTTGATTAAAATCTCTCAAGAAGAAGGGACAATATGTGCAATTGCTAAGCTTTCTCATTTGGTGCTGAAGATTGGGTTTGAGTATTTATTCACTTCTGGGCACAGTTAGTCTCCTGATGTCCATAGAAATTTCTGAAATTTATCTCCTCATCTTTCCTGATTGCAACATTGTGTTTCTCCGAGCCTGCTCTTTATGGCAGCATTAACTTATCATTTCTTTTTATGTGCCTGTGACCAAAACTACTNCTGATGTCCATAGAAATTTCTGAAATTTATCTCCTCATCTTTCCTGATTGCAACATTGTGTTTCTCCCAGCCTGCTCTTTATGGCAGCATTAACTTATCATTTCTTTTTATGTGCCTGTGACCAAAACAGTAGAGTCTCCTAATCTGTAGCAGACAAAATACTGTCCTTTTGTTGTATACTCTTTTTAACTTTTTTTTTTTTCCCAGCCCTCACCTATACAAGCTGCAGGAGGTGTCAGAAAAAAAATGATTCATACATAGACTTCAAAAGTGGGTGTAGAGGAGCTCCACACAATACATGCTGTCCAAACCCACGGCTTCTGGAGCATCCATGCTCCAGAGAATTGCAGTTTCCATTCATGAGAAAAGGCAACAGATGAACCAGAGCAGTACAGAGAGAGCACTAGTGGATTTTAGCTGAGTACGTGTATTTGGATTAGGCTTTTTGAGATTCTTTATAGAATCGGGTAGGCATTTCTGGTAGGATTTTTTTTAACTTTAAGGATTTCTGAAACAAGTGAAACAAATCCCTCTACCTCTGTGTAGGTACGTGTTTTTCTCTACTGACTACAATGACCAGTTCCTGTGTAGGCTGCCCTCTATTAAAACAGGGCATTCCCTATATGTCTGTAATAGGTACAGAAGGTAACACACTGAGAAGACTTTATGTACCCACAGTAGAACTACCTGGGGAATAAAGTTTGACTAAGATTATTGAGTTTCTTAGAGGTGTTAAAGAATACTTTGAATGGCTGCCAATAAGCATTTCTATGGCCATAATTTTGTCCTTTCATGGGTAAGTATTTCACACAAACTTCAAGAGTTGAATTTCAAGGGTCCAACAAGCTCTGTGGTATTCCAGAAGTCCACGATATCCAAACTGTGTTTTGGAGTATACTGCCTTCCTATTGAAATTCCTTGGCATAAGGCCCATATTTTGGGATAACCTTTTTCATATCAAAGCACATAGCTTTGGCTATCTTCCCAAAACATGAGACAGCTCTGCTTAGGATCATGCAATGGACAGTATCACTGAAGCACAATGGAGGGAACCACCCTAGCCCATGACAGCAAGGACTGGGACTCTGGGCTAAAGCCAAGAAATGAGCTATTTTAAGAGATACCTTGAGCCTTCTTGCTCATGTGCATCCCCAGCAATAGCTCAACTGTGATTCTACACAACAGATACACAGGGCCAAGGAACAGGAGAGTCTTTGACACCACTCTGCTAATTTGGAAGATGAGGATCTAATTGCAAAAGTGATGAAGACAGATTTGTGATGTTCAGATTTTGAATAGGAAACTTCTCAGGTCTATTACTAATCCAAGACAGACTATAACAACCACTATAAAATCCAAACTTACTGTGTTTTGGGTCATCATACTTACTAAAACAAAGAAGGAGAAGGAAGAGGCTTACAGTCTTTATTTGCATTTGAAATACACAAAAACTGCAGTGCCATCACATATGTTTGCCAGTTACTTAATTGGATATCTTTGATATTGTTTCTGTTAAGGAATGGTTGCTTTGTGTCTCTAAAAACTGTTTTGTATAAACTGGAAGATTTCCATGCAAATATAAGGACAACAATGAATAACTGCATTCCCCTTCCAGGAAATTATTTCCATAAAATTGCCAAAATCTGGATGTGTATGGCTGTACTCTCCCTTCCTATACACTTGACATGTCAATTGATATATTTAATTATATACTGGTTCATGCCCAGGTATGCAGATATAAACACATGCATCCTAATAAGTTCTGGACACTCTACTGTGTTCAAAAGGGTTTTTTAAGTCTTCAAAATGTAATGAGAAGCAGAAAATTATTTTGTCCGTTCCAAGTGTTCCTTTTCTCAGTCTACTGCCAGGACTGGCAAGTTAAAGGAATTAACATACCTTGGTGAGGTCTGCTTTACATAAGCTGAATAAACATTTAAGGTAATCATTTCACATTCATGTGTGATAAACACTTGAGGAACATGTATTTGTCAACACCAAAGAAGGAACCCAGCTGCACAGTTCTGATCTGTGACTTTCAGGCTCTGTCACTATGACACCAGCAGTGGCCAGGAAGTCCTGGGGCAGGTGAGCCAGTCTCCCTCTCTTCTCACAACCCTAGCCACTCACACTCACTCACCCTGCCAGCACAACCTGCCAGCCCTTGATCTGAAGCAAAACACCTCACCCCATTCGTCCTGTTTCTCCTTTGGCAACTCTCATAATGTGTTTCTGCATGTGGCTGCATTGCAGCATTGCAAAACCATCTAAGAAATGTCTTCTATGTGTTGGGGAAGTCCATCTGGGAGATTGTTCTTCAGTGGCTTTATTGGCTCCAAGATCTTCATGTCTCTGGTACTCTTTTTTCAATGACAGGGAAAAAATTTACAACTTCACTTAGAATTTTTTAGAAAGATTTTTAAAAGTGAATTGAAGAGACCTTGATTTGTCTCTCTTTCATGACAGAATGCACTGACCAGATCTCTGATTCAGCAATAATCACAACCACTGCAAACCTCTCCAAATCTGCCAAGAAGGGGACAAGAAGCTGGCACTGAAACTAGTGTACCCATAACCTCAAGTACAAATGCTTCAGATCAATATGGTTTGTTGACTATTTGCCACATGAATGCGACTCAAACCTGAAAAGAGGTACATCAGCTACAGCAAATTGTTAAAATGCTTCATATAAATTACAGATATATGTTTTTTTACCATACGAGATGACAGAATTTCCCCTTGGATGTTCTCAAAGAGCAGACCAACAATTTCAAAAATTTTCAGTTTGCAGAGGAGTCAGAATACATAAAGGTAAGGCATTTGGAGAAGGGAGAAGATGCGGTAAAAAAAAAGGAAATACAGTGGATTATGAGGTTGAAGGACAATTTCTCTACTTTCATAATTTAGACATATCTACAGCACTAATATCCAGCTTCTTTTTTTGCAATTCATTGTTTTCATTACTCTCAAGTACTTCTCCATCCTGTGTGTACCTTTTTCTTACAAAGCTACCAACAATTTGAAATGTGGTCTCACTATAAATGCAATAGGCTAATTAAAATTTTTGTTATATTCCACTTTTCCTGTTACCTTTACACTATTCCTGTCTGCCTAGCTCTTTGAGACCTGCTCTTCAGTGAAAGGTCTAATAAAGCAGGAGAAACAGAGCAGCAAATTGTCTTCTTAGACAAGCACATGATTCCTTTATAGACCAACCCAGTTAGTAAGCAATGGGACTGAAGAAGATTTAAATGGTAAATCTCTACCCTAGACATCTTCTGTGGAAAATGATCAAAGGGAAAAAAAAAAACACGTCCTGGAAACAAGCAGCTTTGATTTGGTCCTTCTGTGGCACAGGTTTTACTGGCAAAATTAGTTATTGCCTTGATAGCTTGTGATGGAAACTTGATGAAACTGGATGAATCATGATGGCAATGTGGCAGGGCTGCATCACAGAAGCATAGAATAGTTTAGGTATGAAGGGACCTTAAAAATCATCT
>VYZS01030850.1:0-13673 GCA_013400695.1 Neodrepanis coruscans | reverse complement strand
CCTTAGATTTTTTTTTTCATTTCATTTCATTTCATTTCATTTCATTTCATTTCATTTCACTTTGCTTTAGCTGTCTAAAAGGTATCTTAAGCACCTAAAATCCTAATCCAAAGGTCACCTCTTCTAATTTAGGCATCTAAATTTGTTGTGTAATTAATGCACCCCTACCATCATATCTCACCTACCATACATTTGTCTCAGGACTCTCCTCCTCAGCATATTTAATTTAATACTAAGACAAATGAGTTAAAAAAGTGGACTGTGGAATAAGAGAAGATGACTAGATATCTGCCTTTTAGACAACTGAAATTAAAAAAAATATCAATCCCAAGATTTGTTCAGTTTTCTTCTCTGTAAGACTTCACACATGATTATCTATATGGGAAATTTTAGATTCTAAACTGAAAGATTTTTTTCAGCCCAGAGTGTACAGATGACAGCAGAAGATGTAGGATTTTGCATGTTTCAGCAAGGATTCCTTGCAGTAATTATTCCAAATTAGGAGTAGATTTGTTCTAGACTTGCTCTATAGCCAGTGAAGGAAGGTAAGTACCTTTCAGAGCAATGTGTTTCTGGGTTTGACTACCCTTTTCCGGTGAAAATGGAGGAAGCCTCAAGCTGCTACACTGGCACCTTAGGTACTTCAGTTAAACGATGGGATGAATCCATGTATATCAGCTGCAATGCTGGGGCTTGTAATAAATTTGAATTCCATTTTATAATCTTGCAAGTGTAATAAAAATAGTATGTGCTGCTTGCGTTTTTGTGGGGGTTTGTGTACTACGTGTATGTACGTAAAGTTTATATATGCTTGTACTACAAAAAAAAAAAAAACAGTCTGATAATATTGTCTGCAAAATGGTGATGCCAGTTTTCAGAATGGTGTGGAAAACCTTTACATGCTGATCTCAGCTTAAATTATTTTTTAAAAGTGAGATTTATCCAGTTGTACAAAGTGGAATAATACTTCCAGAGCAAATCAAATGCAATATTGCATTTGTTCTTGTTGAGGATGATTATAAGGTAAGATCATTTGACTCAACAGAATAAGAAAAATAATAAAGCCTAATGGTAATAAGCAAAACTTTACTACTGACCTCTATAAAGACTTATTGCCGAGACTCATATTGTCAGTAACATCCAGGATCAACAGTGGTTGCAAGCAGTGGACACAAAATGAAGCTGTCTAGTTTTGGCAACAAAATATTCTGCATTTCACAAAGGCATATGTTTCAAACTCAAATGACTTCAAATTAAAGCAAAAAATGTTTTGAAGTGTCGTCATTTGATAATCATTTGCTTTAAAATAAGCAACATATTACTATCTAGTGGGACCCACATCTTTAAGAAGTGAACCAACAGCGTGACAAACAAAAAACAATCTACTCTGAAATATAATTCCAAAATAAATTACATCTCGCTGTTTTTTTGTTTTTGTTGTGCTCTGTTTTCTGTTTTTGGCCGCCTGTAGAACTCCCACAATTTTTTCATTGCTACAATGACAAATGTTGTGAGAAAAGACCTGGTCCACTGCCAGAAATCTACTCTAGACTTCACTATATGTTTCTGCTTTCAAGAGTCAATGTTTTCCCTCTCTCCCAGGGGTCACTAGCTACCTTATTATGAGAAAGAATGACCCCTTGACAGGGCAATTGAGATCCAGAAACTCGACAAAACTGTAACACCTCCAGTGGCATCGGAATTCTAATAAACAGCAGAGGGTCTGGAAGACAAATGTACTTATATATAAGGCCACCATATTAGAAAGTGGCTTCTCTACTTGCAAAGAAACCTATCTCTATTTGGTTTCTTTTGATATTTTTATTACTCCCTTTATTGTAACCTTTTCATTGCTAGTGTTCTTAAGGCAGGAGGGTTTTCACAGCATGGGAATTATCTGTGCTCATTTCACACAGTTTGCTGCCTATTCCTTCTCTTGCAATCTATGTTGTAAAGTGTATGACTGGAGATAGGAGACCCAGTCATTACAGATTTTTTCTCTTATTCAACTTAATTCACTAGCAGAACAGTTGTTCCTTCAGTATCCTTATTACCGTGTAAGAAATACAGGTACAAAATCTCCAGTCTTGAAACCACAGTGGAGAATGAGCTCGGAATATTAAGAAGAACTTTAGAGAGAATACACCTTGCGCTTGCAAAGGCATAGTGAAATGCCTGAAATAGGGTCATACAATAATATTTATGAAATGTAGTTATTACTAAAAGTATTCAACACATTTGCTGGACCTTTTTGCATACCCAAGATCTGCTAAATTACTGTTGTTTCAGATAAATACATACAAAGATATTCTGGGACATGAGACTTAATCTAGTTGTTGTATCTGTACATGTGGAACCCTGCCTCAGAGTCTTGAGATTATCAAAACATGTGCCTATAAATTGACTAAATGGGTTGGGGTTTTTTAAATGTTAGCAAATTTTAAGGAAATCTCAATATGAGTTAAAGCTTGAAATTTTCTTTTATTCAGAATTACTCGACATGTGGGTTAGAAGGAATTTTAAACCATCCAGACACATGGTAGGTACCCATGAACCAAAGCACTGTTCCCAAATGCTCTGTCATCTGACCACCATTTACACAGAAATTGGGAAATATTTCAGATAATTGCAGAGGAAACATTCTCAAGATATAGAAGGATAAAAATATCTAAAAAACAACCAAAAGCAGACAGCATGATGGAACATAAGCACACAAAACCTCACTGCCTTTAACAGAAATTTAGATGAATGCAGGAACTTGCAGAGACAGGAGTATTCAAACAGCATCATGGCCTGAGTGACAAAAACAGCAACAATGTTCTGTTCTGCTAAGTACACTCTGGGAAGAAGATCAAGCAAGCATGAGGTCAAAAAAGAAATGTTTCTGTTACCTTTCTCAGACAAAAGTCACCATATTTTACAAACAACAAAATAAAATGTATGTGACCCTTGGAAGGAACAGCAGATGGTCAGCCTCTCACCTTCAGAACAGGAGCATCACAAATAGCAATAATGCGATTTTTCCTGTGCTATCCTACCAACAAGATGTCACTATAATGCAGGGAAAGTGCCAAGTGCTTGCCCAACTTTTCCTGCTGAGGCACAGCAGTTCGCTACAGACAGGTGAGAGGGAGGAGGCTGTGAAAATGGCCCTTCTGCCCCAGAAACCAGGCTATGGTCTCTGGCAAGGGCAGCTGAAGTAATGTTTTGAATTTTATATTGATGCCTTACAGTAAGCATTATATGACTGAGCTCTTCCCTTGTCAACAGTCATACTGTCGACAAGGCAGAGTTGTCTTCTCTGGCAGAGACAGGCAGAGTTGCTTCATGCCTGTGTTTTTCTCCTGCAAATCTAATTGCAGGATTGAGGCCTTAATTAATAATCAAAAGGAGAAAACTGACAAGTGCATCTTTTGGCACTAGTATCAAAAAACATATGGCCTCTTATTGTCTTACATATTAGGTCACATCTTTTTAATTTCTATTCAAAAGCCCAGAAGCAAGCCACATAGATTCCTTATATGTGTTTAAGTACCACACATTTAAAATAACATGCTGAAGTAATGCTGTCAAAGTATGAGGCCTACCTAACTAATATTCTTCTAAAAAGAGCAGCTTTAATCTTCCCTTAAACAGAAGGAAAGAAAATCTAAAGAAAATAATGAATAAGAAAGTAGCTTCTTCTGCCAGACCCATCAAGTTAAATGGCTCTTTGTATTGTTCAAAATGTGTACAATATTGTCTTTTGTGGCAGAGGGTACAGAGAGGGAACTTTCAGTGACGTTTTGTGAAACAACAAATAAAAATAATATTTTGACAGGGAGCTCATCCTATTAAAAAAAAAAAAGATTCTCTGATTTCTCTGACTCAAAGAGAAATCCTCTTAATGCGAAGAATATTGAGGTTGAACGTAGAGCCTTATAGTAATACCTAAAGGAAATGTGCCAATTACAATAGAATATGCAATATGACTAAAGACCCTAAGTGCTTGGCATAATTTGAGCTTACTTTTAAATACCTATGATAGACATTTTTGGAATATGTTTCCTGGAAGTAATATCAAGGATTTACTTCAACATTAGCTTGCGCATGCTGATAGGTTGAACTGGTGCTCAAATATCAAATAAATACAAAAAGGATTAACTTTTGTTTACTTACAAAGGTGGGGGGTATATTTTTTCTGCCAGCATTGGGATTTATTTTCTCTCCTAGTGAAATATTTACCTCACTGTGCCTCATCAATATTAACCTTACAAATCAACAGATCATCATATCAACAGAATAGAGAAGTCAATATCACCTTATTATTATTTAATAAGCATTTCATTGTCAGTAACTGAGTGAGAACAAACATCTGTGCAGTATAATAGCATGCATTTTAATTTTGCAAGGCTACTGTCTTGCATATGCTTGACAGAAGAAAGCCAACCCATAGTAAAAATCCTCAAGTAATTTCGGTGTATAAAATGACAACATGTAGAAGGACATTTAAATTGAACAAAGCAGGGTTTTTTAGTCCCAGTTTTGATATACAAATGTTGAATGTGTTTTACTCTGGCTTCTGACTATGATTGATAGGAAATGCATCAATTTCGAGGTTTGTGAATTTAAGTAAATTGTTGTCAGTGGTATGACTTCTTTTTTGTATTTTTTTTTTCAAATTATCTCCTTATGGAGAATAGCATATTATGAATTGAGACAGAATATACATAAAGCATTAAATTACCTTGAATATCCACTTAAAATAATAAAAAGAAAATAGTTGTGATAAGAATGTGAGTGCATCAGAGTTGTTCAGAAGACTCCAGAGTATTTAAAAAAAACATTGCTTATGGTTTTTCCTCTAAATAGTTTTTGCTGCTTCTGTTTGGAAAACACTTTGCTTGCCTTTCTATTCAAAGAAAAACATAATATTTATTTTTAAAAGGTAAAAATAGTATTAGTAGATCTTAGGTACTTCTTTTATCTTTGTCCTCAGAATGTAATTCCTTTAAATTATATATTATAAAAAAAAAAAAACAAACTCATATCAGCTCTTTGCAACCTGAGAGGAGTTTATTAACCCTTCTTTCCTTCATGGCGATGCTTTATTTGACTAAAAAGCCTGAAGAGCTTTCTTTAAAACTGACAGTGCTTAAGCATTGTACAGCAATGCTATAGAATTGCTATAGTTCCAATGCCTTCAGAAATTAAATGTGTCTGATTTTAAACTAGTTTTCCCTAGATCACTTCTTCTCTGATGACGTCTGACTTGAGATCTGGTGAAATGCACAGATACTTCTCAGTATGTTTTCAAACACATAGTCATGACTTGTTTCCGTGTAAGTGTGTTGTGTCTATGTATCTACATGCCTGTCTATATGCATAAAGAAATGTATATGCAATTTGTGTCGGTTTTGGTTTTAACATCAGATTCTATAAATGAATAAAGATACTATCTTTATTTTACTGTTCGCTAAAGGAGCGGAGTGGATTCTGTAAATCTAACTATACATGTTGCTGACTAAAAGTTGATGGTAACAATTAATATACAAGGGGACAGACTAGTTTTTCTTCTAACATTTTTTTTTGGCGGGGGTGGGGAGGGGAATGAAAATTAGATAGAAAAGAACATTTCCAGACGTGACTGGGGCTTGATTTGAAACACTTTTGTTATCTCCTTAATAATGCATATAAGAATGTTCATGTGAAATGTTTGTTAAAACTCAGTCCTAGTAGATATTTGAGCTTATGAATTGATTCCTTATCCATATTTTATGGAGAAATAGCTCGGCACCGGATCACAGCACATTATTTTCCAAACTCCTTATTAGACTCTGCATATCTCTATTATGCCTCCAGGCTTAAATTAAAAAAAAAAAAACTTAAGAAAAATTTAAAGAGACAACATTCAGAAACTTATTTTTTTACAAAGCTTCTGAAAGTTCATAATTATTTTTGTCCCTAATAGGCCTGCCTTTGAAATAATTTGATGGCTAGATTTGTAAATTCACTTGGAAAGATCTGGCATCCCATAGTCATTAAGGGGAGTATATATCACAAAAAAGATTTTGCATATAAATAATGGTATACAGGATTTGGCTTAAATTGTCTGCTTTCATTTGATTTTTTTTCTCTCTAAGATAATTCGGAGGCAAGCGGGATGATCAAATTGAACACAATTTGGAAATGAAACTTGGATAATTGAGCTAAGGAGGTTGAACTTGCCAGTCACCTGTGACCTCCTCCTAGTGTCACATCATTTCAAACAAGCTGAAATCAGGGCCTGTGTAGAATTGCACTACATAAATACAGGAACTGGAGTTTCAGTCTGGAATCACATTATCCCTTGTAATCTGTTTGATTTGTTTTATGAAGATGAAGGGAACCGAGCGCTATGCTCCACTGCCCGGAGAAGGTGTTTGACCACTCGGTGTGTTCAGGAAACTTATTGGAGGGGAGCGGGACAGGCATTGCGGGAGGGTCACCCCACAGGGTGGTGGGGGAACGGAACAGCAAAGCACTGGACCTGCAAGAGATGAGAAAGTGAAGCTTCACAAGTGAAAGAGCTCATCCAGGGTAAGATCTCCTTTACAGACTGCTGCAACTGAAAGTTTGCAGCCATCCCTCTGTGTGAACTTAATATTTTGTTGTTCATTTTGAAGCAATTATTCAAAACATCTCGGCAGCTGAACCCTCCCTACTCTCAGGATAATTATTTCTAATCGTGATTGGCAATAATGGTAATTGCCGTATTCAGCCAGGACCCAGCTGTAACGATATTATTATTATTATTATTATTATTATTATTATTATTATTATTATTATTAACAATCGCCGCTGACAACGTCTCCCGACCCCTTCTCCCTCTTGCAAACATACAGGAAAATGAATCGGTGCTCTGCAGCAGCCGTCGGGTGGGTCGCTTCCCCCTCCTTGCGGCTTCATGGGGGACAGAGGGTAAGCAGAGGGCGACTATCCGGTGGGTTTCTGCCGGGAGGCTGGCGTGGGGGATCGGCGGCGACCGGGGCTGCCTCAGCCTTCCCCCAGCACCACCACCCGCACCCCCTCCCTCGGCGGAGGAGGGGCTGCAGTCGCGGCTGTAACGAGCCTCTTAATAAACCTCCGGGTCGATGATGCATCGCTTGCCAGTGAATCTTCGCGGGTTTATTTATTTTAACTAAATCGCCCAAATGCATCGCAGCTCTGTGTTGACTCTGGCGAAAGGCGAGGCGGGGAGCCGGGGGGCGGCGAAGCTGACAGGTCGCCCGGGGGTTGCGGCGTTTTGTGCATGCAGTGACTCTCTGCAACTGCCCGCCGCCACCCCCGCGAAAGATTCCCCCTGCCCCAATGACTGCCCCACTCCTCTCCCTCCTGCGCCTTCCCCCGGCCCGGTCGCGGGGGCCCTTGTAAGGAAAAGCCGAGCGCAGCCACCGGCCGGGCCGCCCGGTGGGGTCACCGGAGAAGGCTTGAGGCGAGAGGGAGGGAAAGGCCAAAGATGAGTATTTCAAACGGAGGGAAAAAGTGGCCCGTCAGTGGGTTCCTCAAGCTGACGATCACTAGAGAGAGATGAGAGTCAAAGCTCTTCCCGCCGTGCCCAAGGGAGCGAGACGTTCCCGAAGGGGTACCCTATCTGCGGCAGGGGCAGCTGAGCAGGGAGCGGGCCGACCGCCTCCGCCACCCTCGTATGGAACGCTGATGGCAGAGCCTGCTCAGAGCTTCCTCTGGCCGCTGAACTTCACAGCATTTCTCGTGTTTAATCCTGTTCACATCAGAGTCCAAGTTTCGGCCGTGGCGATGCGGGTGGCTGGGTACGTCGCCCCGAGCCCGTGGACGCGCTGGTCCAACACGGCCATCGCGCCCAGCTTGCCGGGAGCAGTGCCCGCCCGCCGAGTGCCTGAAGCCTTTGGGTGCCTTGCAGGTAAACACAGCAAACTCCCCGGGGACAAAAAACAGCCTCTGGTTTTGAAAACCACACGCAGAAGTTGTAGACCACAATTAACAAGAGCGGTGCCACTGGCCTTCCCCGGTGGGCTCTGTGCCTGCTCTTTGTCACCTCTCGGGCATTCCCGGAGCCTCAGCCCGGCCCCGGCGGACAACAGACCTCTCCTCGAGGCCGCCGCGCTCCGCCGTGAGCAGGATCGTGTCGCCGGGCGCCGCCGCGCTGCTGTCGGTGGGTGCCGGGCCATGGGCGGGCAGGGGCGGGCGGGCAGCGGTGCGTCGTGCCGGGCTGCCCGGCCCTCCCTCCTGGAACGCTGCTCCCTGACGTCAGATATTTGCTTAGGCTTTTGTTCAGTTAAAAATAGTTTCACGTAGCATCTTACCTGCCGTAGGTGGCGGCTGTCCGTGGGCTGCGCCAGGGAAGCATTTTCTGGTTGAATCAATCATTTCCTTCGCACTCGGAGCTCTGATCTCTGCACGTAGATTAACTATAGTTGTATGTAGGAAACTGGCTCGCAGTCTTCTAAACCAGCATTTTGCTGCCTGAAATACATGAAAAGGGAAAGTTTCTTGGCAGTCTAGCTGTGAAAGCGCTATCTTACCAAAGCTAGATATTTCTTACTGCGACCCATTGAAGCGTATGTACTGTCAAATATTATCATCACTCCAGTAGCTTTTATTATTTAATTTTTCCCTTTGCATCTCATTCATGGCCGTTATGATGTAGTACTTGCAATTTCATATTATCCTAGTAAAATAATTGCTTTATAGCAGATTTCTTGCAGTAGATATTTATTCTTCTTCTCCTGGTTCTACGGAGTTATTAAAAAGTATTTGGTACCAAGATATTCAATTAATATTTCCTAATTAAAGAGGAAAAGTGGAACTGTCACGATTTTCAGCTGATTGTGAACTCAAATCATGTGCTCATATTATACACACTTTACATCACACACCCAGATGTGTGTACTGTATGCTTCTGGGGGTGCACATGCATACACGTACCCCTTCGCCACAGCTAATTCCTAGTTCTTACAGAGTTTAAAGAATAACTTGAAATCGAACACAAATGAATTGACAGGAAAATATATCACTTTTTTTCCACTTTAATTTCTTCCCAGGTTATAATAAATCTCTGAGCCTTTAGCTAGGTAGGCAATTAACCACCCAGTGCCTGCAGCCCTAAAACCATCACCCCATTGTATAGTTTATGGGGTTGAAGTTTTTTAACAAGTCGGTATCCTTATTTTATTGTTGTGTGCACGTGGGGTTCATAATCTCTCACACGTTCAGATCCATCGGATCTATATAGCTGATGCATCATTTTATAGTTTATTTTAGCCCAACTGATCCTGGGTGACAAATCTGCCTGTCACAGAGAGTACCGTCCTCATTTCAATACTATTTCGTTCTGGGAAAGCGCATGGTAATTCTTTACATCGAAATTGCTTCCCCTCTGGTTCCTATATTTTAATTTAGTAAAGGAGTGATTAGCTGTGGCTTTAAAAGGGCCAGATCTGTGCTGGTTCGCAGCGTCACCTCTCACCTCGCCGCAGCCCCGGGCTGGGGTCACTGCGGGGCCGCGGCGGGGCAGCTGCCAGAGCTGCTCCCGCTCCCGCCGCCCCTACCTGCGCGCCTGTCACTGCGCCGCGCCGCGCCCCGCGCCGCTGCCGAGCTGCTCCAGGGAGCAAAATCCCGTGTTCACTCTGTTGAAGGGGGGAAGAGCAGTCTGCCCGCCTCTGCCTCTGGTACACCGCCGCTGGAGTGAATCATCGCGGAAACAACGCGAAGATGCAGCTCTCCTAGGGGAAAATACTAGTTTTGTTTATTTGAATTCGCAACGACCTGACTTAATAGCACCTTTTCCTCTGACTTTGACTGAGGGAGGGCCGGCCGAGGTCCATCCTGCTGTTTAAAGGCTTCGAGTAAACTTCTACATTTTGAAAGAATAACTTCAATAAGTGGTGTTTGACTGTATTCAGACGTGTGCTCAGCTCACATCGATTTGTGGATCCATTGAAGGTGTAAAGATCAGTTGATAATATGTGGGTCGAGTGTCCTTAAATCAGCAGATTCTCCCTTCTCTGCTGAATCCTGGAAGTAGTT
This sequence comes from Neodrepanis coruscans, assembly GCA_013400695.1. Classification (NCBI taxonomy): domain Eukaryota; kingdom Metazoa; phylum Chordata; class Aves; order Passeriformes; family Philepittidae; genus Neodrepanis; species Neodrepanis coruscans. The sequence continues at coordinate 3,647 of VYZS01030850.1, read as the reverse complement.
TAACGAGGGGAAAAATATATTTTTCATCTGTAAAAGAGGAATGATTCATTTCAAAGAGGAATGATTTTCTAACAGGAGGGACTGTAATAAAAATCGGTTCTGAAAAGGTTTTACTCTGAGTAAATGTTCTGAGTATGTCGAATCCTCATAAAATTACACTATATACCTTATTCTGACGATTAATGGAAAACATGCAGTACATACAAAAATACGAGCATGAAAGGGTGGATTTTTTTTTTTTAATCTATGAACAGTAAAAGGTGCAAGTACGTCTCTAATAGTTTTGATCTTTATCAAATGATCAATGTAGATAAAGGCAAGCATCTAATATTCAGGAAAACACGATTAGTTTTAAGAAGTTACCTGTCCTCGAATATACCGGTGCATTTACAGAACTGCTGCGGGGTAATCGCTTTGTTTATTTTTCTAACGTCTACCCAGGTTCCAACAATCTGCAGAGCAGTAACAGCTTTTTCCATGTGTTTATCATAGAGGTTGCAACAGGATTCGCCTCAGTTGTTCTGCCTTTCTTATGTTATCTTTTCTTCCCTCTTCTTCATTTCGCAGATACATTCTCTTTTGTTGCAAAAATAAACAACGGAGTTTTTTAACAGCAATTTGAGATGATAATGGTTACTGATCCCATTCTTTCCATCATAATCTTCATGTGGTTTAAGATTAATGATAGGAGGTGTTTTAGCAAGGAGTATGGGCTTTCTTCTCCAAAGACCATCGCTATGATAATTTACTTAAGATGTTGACAAGACTGTCAGTAAAGCTAATTTTTTATTAAGCTGCTCTCTAGAAACTGTAAGTAAGCATTTGTTGTTTTTTAAGCATATTTTTGTTTTTAATGCTTTACTATAAATACTGTTATTTGGTCTCTGCCTGATGCATTTGCAACTGAGATGATTCCCCTTGCCTTTGTTTCAAGAAAGGTGTCTTCTGGAATTCTGATAAATACTGTCTTCCACCCTCCCCCATTCCCTTTCACGCACATTTTTTTTAAAGATAATAAATTTGAGCAACTACTGTCTTGGTTTCAGTAATGTCTCTGCACAGCATTGTTTTGGCTGAACTCTGTCTAGGCACATCCCTGAACTAACGGGACTAGACACAGGTTTGAGTGCTGGGTTTGTATGATATTTTTTTTTTTAATAGGGAAAAAATAATCCTTTAAACAGTGAATATGTAACTGTATTACCCAGGCGGACGAAGAGGCTGGGGTACCTCCTTAAACGCAGGCAGTTTATGATGTCTTGGCGCGGCTCCCGAGCGACGGTCTGCCTTGGTCGACCCACCCGGCACCCCGCACCGCCCCGGCCGGCGCTGTTCCCCACAGCAGGCCGGGCCCCCGCCGCGGACGGAGGCGGCAGCGCTCCCCCAGGCCCAGCGCTTGCCCCTCCGGGCCGGGCTCTCCGCATCCCGGGCTCCTGACCGGTCGCTTCCTCCACTCCTCCCCGGGGCAGCCGGGATCAGAGCCCCGAGAGGGCTCGGTGAGGGCAAAGCGGGCTGGCACGCGTGGGTGCGCTCAGGCCGGCGGAGGCAGGCGCAGAACAGCCTTGCTATCTCGCAAGGAAAAGTCTGGGGTGAAATCGTAGAAGACCGGTCGATCTAACCGTTCTGTCGTGCTTTCAATAAACATGAAGCTGTGGCCTTACCTAGAAATTACCAGGGCCCTGTGACGCCCTCTGACACTCGTCTGGCAGCGTTTTATTGCCTTTTTACCTCCGCGCTTGCGGCCACTCGCGCAGAGAGGCCGCACGGGGAACCCATTTCGGGTGGCGGCCCTTGAGCACCGGCCGCGCTGCCGGGGGCCCTGGGACGGGCAGGGGCTCGCAGAGTAAACGGTGGGGACTGAGAAAGCACGTGCGTCCCCTTATGGGCCGCCCCTTCTCGCTATCAGCAGGTCTGAGCTCGCACAGAAAGGAAAAGGGCAGCCTCAGTTTATATTACAATCTCCTCGGCCGAAAGAGAGGCGCGGGGCAGGGGGCACCTTCCCCCCGACTGTGTAGTCCCTGCGCCGCACGTTCCTTCCCCTACAGCGCGCAGGGAAGCACGAAGCGCGGACGAGGAGCGCCTCCGCGGAGGCGCCGAGCGCAGACAGCAGGGGGAGCTCCGACGTTGCGCCTGGGAGCCCGCAGTGCCGCGCCGCGAGACCGCACACGGACACGCGTGTACACACACACACACACACACACACACACACATACACACACACACATTCACACATTCACACATGTAAGCACACACGTGTGCTCACACACTGGCACATACACACGCGTGTACAGACACGCACGCGTACACACACGTGTATACACACACCTGTTCACACACACACGTGTGCACACGCACACGCACACGGTTGTACACACACACATAAATAGACGGTTGTACACACACACGCCCACACACACGTGCACACACAGGAGCCCACACACGTGTACACACAGGCGTGTACACACGCACACAGAGCGTCAGCCTCCTCCGGCCAGGTGTGCGCCTTACCGGGCACTGGGCGCCCCACGAAGGTGTGTCGTTTTGTTCTCAGTGTGTGTGCATACTATACATTAGGCAACTTATTAAATACAACGATGAATTGTCAACATTTTTTTCGCATGTTAGTTCCGCCGATCTGGGCAGGATTTATTTTCAGGTCTCGGGTCTCGGAGCTATAACGCGTGATTTCTTTGCCTTAAATAAAATTGGTCAAATGTTGACAACCTTTAAGCCAATCTAACACTCAAGATTACTGATGGGAAACTAATGAGAAAATATCAGATCGTCCGGCCTGGGGGCTCCTAATTAAATCTTAGCTGATTGAAAAATAAAAGCGGGTTCGGGGGCGTAGGGGAGGAGGGAAGAAGCTCCGGGCTGAACTTTAGGTCTCATTTTACGTGATAGTTCCCCAGCTCATCCCTCCCTCCGTGCTTCCCCCCTTTCTTGCTCTATAAAATGTCTAATATTATTTTGCTGGTTATTTCGAGAGATTCGAACACTGCTATCATTCCTTGCCCGGTAAATATTAAGGCCTTTAAGCAACGTGATTTAACTAATTAGAAAATTTACATCATTAAGTCTCAGGGAGAGAAAAAAGGAGAAACAAATCTGTCAGTCATTTTAAAAGAGACAGGCCCTATTGAAGTGTGAAGAAATCGGCTCTAATTCAAAAAGGCAATCGGGCAGAAAAAGCCCTCAACATTACCCTGCTAGTTATTAATCAGAAGGGGTTTCCCCCTCTTTCCCTCCCCGTAATGGCAAGAGCTGAAGCACATCGTTAGTTTCTCCCAACGCTACGGCACAGATTCCATTCAGGTTTTTTTGCCACTCGTCCATGTCCTATATTAATAGCGAGTATTTGTCCATTCAAGGCTCATAGATTTGGAAAAGTTTCCGAATTGTAGACCAGCAGCCGCGGGAAAGAATTAAAAAAAAAAAAAAGCCAAAAAGCTCCCGAACTCCTCACTCCCGTCTTACCAAATAGAAGGGCTGCCCTGCCCTGTCCCCACTAATGTGAGGACCCAAAGTAAACCTCACCGGTGAGAACCCGGTTATGGCTTTGTTTTTTATGCCTTGCGTTTCTAAACACAGACACAAGCCTGAGAGTGGAAAGCAGCCGCCGTCGACCCCTCTTTTTTTTTTTTTTT
>VYZS01030821.1:0-13071 GCA_013400695.1 Neodrepanis coruscans | reverse complement strand
TAGAAAGTATCTAAGTTTGCCTTGTATAATAGAGTAGACGATCTGGGCATAGCCATTTCTTTACTTCATTAGTCCTAATTATTTCTCTGTTAGTCTGAAGGAACTGATTTGAGACTACTAAACTATTTCACATTGATCATCAAGAAAAGGAAATCGATATCCCTTTGGGTGATACTTGGTCAGCTATATACTTCAGTTCCCTGAACTTTTTTTTTTGTTTTTTTGTTTGTTTTACCTTTCCTCAATTATGAAAACCTTCCTATAGGTTGGATGAGAACATGAATGTAAGTGTTGCAGACTTTGGACTTTCTAAGAAAATCTACAGTGGAGATTATTACCGTCAGGGCTGTGCCTCCAAGCTGCCAGTGAAGTGGCTTGCTCTGGAGAGTCTGGCAGATAATCTGTATACAACACACAGCGATGTGGTGAGTTTTGCTTTAGTGTATTTGGGGACCACTTGTATACCAGCTGAAGTGGAGGAATCCGTTACCCACTGAGGGTGAGAAAAGGCCCTGGTGACGGGAAAGGGAGTTTGCCTTGTGTTTGAGGGATGGTGCTACCTCCGATTTGGGTGCTGTCAGAACTTAAGACTAAAAACATTTGAAAGTGGTTTATGGCAGAAGACATCAACCCTTTTCCTCTTCTTGTCCTTTTATCCTTTATTTTTCGTTGCTTATCCACATCCTCTTCTTCACCTTTTACCTGCTCCTCTTCCTCTGTCTTATGCAATTTCTTCTCTTTAATTCTTTTTCCTTTTTCTTCTACACAACAGTTCGAAAGTGACATTTGAAGTGCATGTAACACACGTACTTATGTACAAGTGCAACAAAGGTACTCTGTGCAGCAGAAGGCATTGATGTAACTTCATAGATCTGAATACATCAGTGCTTAGACATTCTCCATGACTTTGCCATTCATCTGAAATTGTTCCTTATTTTCCCTTCAGGGTTTCTTTTTTGGTTGGTTGGTTGATTTTTTTTTTTTTTTACAATATATACTGTACAAGGGTTTGCTTATGAAAATAATTTTTAGCACCTAGTAAACCTTGCTGTTTAGTTGAAATGTACAATTGTTACAGTATGGAGCAGCAATGAACATGAGCCATAAGTGGTTTGTCCCTTGCCCTGCTCATTGGCTAAACCCGGCTTTCATTTGTGCCTGTACCTTACTAGAAACTCAGAATATGGTTCAATGAATTAAGAAACTGATTTGCAAGCCCCCAAATCAAAACTTACTTAAAACTGGGAACCACAAAGCTGATACCACATTTCTTAAAGAACCATGAGTAGGAGATGCTTGGGAGAGGTCTGGAAGAGAGCAGTAGCTCCCAAATCTGCCCCTGCTCCACTGCAGAATGGGACTGGTCAGGGCCTTAAACTGTCTTCTAAGACAATGTGTCAGCATCAGCTGTGTCTGATAGATCATTTCTGTTTTCTAGCTAGAGTTTGGATAGTCCTTGCATCGCTGCTGCTCACATGATGTTACCCCGGACTGGGAAGCTTAGCACAGTCTGAGCATACTGAAAGCCCACCCAGCGAGCAGGGAGCTGTCTCTTCACTTGTTCTCTGTGCTGTTCTCTTTCAGTGGGCATTTGGGGTGACCATGTGGGAGATTGTGACCCGGGGGCAAACCCCTTACGCTGGCATCGAGAATGCAGAAATCTACAACTACCTCATCAGTGGGAACAGGCTGAAGCAGCCGCCGGAGTGCCTGGAAGATGTGTGAGTACTTCCTCACCCTGCTGACATATGATTTCTTGAGAAGTTTGGCTCTCTGGGAGGAAACAGAGGCAGCTGGCTGGAATGCTGATCTGAATCTATCTCCTTTCCAGTACACAGAGGCATTCACTAGAAAGTGCCTGGGTTAGCTACCAGATATGCTTTGCTGGCAATGCTCCCAGGAACCTGTGGTAACTACACAAGCAGCTAACTTGGCTCAAGGATTTGAACAGTGTCAGCATTAGCAACTCTTGGCTTTGTGGAAACCATGTAATTGTTTCATAGAAACTGCTCCCTCCCTTCTCAGGCCAGCATCTGAACAAAGGGATGAGTTTCATGGCATACCATGAAGGCTGAACAGAAAGGCAGTCTAGAAGACTAGGAGGAAACTGGATTACAGAGGCAGTGGCCTTCATGTGTCTTTCAAACATTGGCTCAGTTTTCAAAATTGGATCTACTGCTTTCAGAAATAGCAGGTTGAAAGAGACGAGAACAGACAGACAAATCTAAAGCTTTGTAGTTCAGTGTTCCACCTTAAATTGCAGGTGGAAAAAAACCCAGGACAATCTTGCAGATGCTGGCTTCACACATTTTCAGATTTACAGGAAGGACTTGGATAGTCCTCGGGGCATCAGGCAGCTGCAGCCTGTGCTCCTGCCATAGTCCTGCACCAAAGGGACCATTCTTGTTTAGCAGGTTATGTGAAATGTTTGCTCAGGAGCCCTTGCTCTATGAATGATGGCTGGAGTTTCCTGGACTACACATATAGGGCTGAGATCCCCCAGGGATTGTCCAAGGGACAACTTACCAAGTGTAAAAGCTTGCCTTGTCTGGACAAGGTGAAATCATTTCACTGAGGGCCAAAGCAAGTCTCTGAAGCAAATCTCTCTTTTCTCTGTGTTGTGCCCAAAGCAAGGCATAACTGTGAGCACTGACTTTAATGATCTTTTCAAGCAGTTCCTTGTATGTAAAATAGACAACATGAAGTTGTCTTTCTTCCCTCTTCCCTCCTGCTCTGATGGTGAATTGTTTCATGTGATTTTTTCTCCTTTTCCTTTTTTTCCACATAGGGAATAATCTGTTCTCTTGTTACTAAAGCTGTACATGTTTATCTTCTCAGCAATTCATTTTATTGAGTTTAAATGAAAATATTTTTATATCATTGCTTAAATTTATTACATGTCTGCATCTTTACCTCTGTGAGTAGCTTTGGTTCCAAGTAGTGGGTTGTAAGATGTTATAGATGCAGAAAGTAGAGAAGAGATTCAAAAACCTACTAGGTAGGCGCTGGAGAAAAATCCATTAAAAACTACTGAAAAGGTACAACCACCATTTTGCAAGGCCCTTGAGCTACAGATTATTGAGACCTGAGAGAGTATACTAGAAAGATCTTACTACATGCTCACCCTCAGCTTATATGCTTTCCCCAAGCATTGCTACTGGACACTGTCAGATGTAGGATACTGGGGAAATGGAATTTTGGGGCTGATTCAGTACAGCCAATAGTTTTCTAAGTTTCTTTTCAAATGAATTTCTGCTGATTGACAGTGAGGTGAAAAGAAAGTATTTAATTTGGGGCCTCAGAATAGGAAGTTTCTATTTTCTCTGGATCATTTAGAATTACTTCTACTGTTTGTGAGATATGTAAATCAGGAATAAGACAACTTTCTGTAAAAATGTGTGAGATCAAATGCAGTCTTGTAAATCTGATAGCAAGCAAGGGACAGAAAAAGTAAAATACAATCTATCATTAAATGCTTTATTTCCTAGTAAAGGCCATATCAGATTTTTTTCCATCTACAAGTTTAACTGTGGTTCATTTGTAGTTTCTCAATGCAAGCACTGTGCTTTGTTCCTGTTCCCTGAAAAACTGGCAACAAGAACACCATAGGAGTGCAGCTGCCAGTCTTGTGGGTGATGCGCAAAGAGAAGGACAATGGCTCTGGCCACGATCCAGCCCAGTGTTCCAGCTGGAGGCCTGGCCAGTGGGAGGCCAGCCAGCATAGACAGCAGCCTGGGAAAGCAGCCACAGAAGAGAAGAGCTTCTATCCCTTTGCCCAAGCATAGGCCATCAGAGCCAGTGGTGTCTCCTCATACTGCCCTCTAGGCAACCAGAGCTGAGATGGCTGGCATTTGACCACAGAAGAAATGCTGTGGGATGGGGCCTGAGGCACTGAACACATTTTCTGCATAATGGTGGTGCCTTTATAGTGGAAAGGCCATTTCAGCCCTTTTCCAGCAGTGAAGCTGCTGTCCATTCTTTAGCAGCCCTCTAAACAAACCCCATATGCCTTTTTTCAGTCCTGCTGACAACCTGTCAGACAGCAACAGCAGCACACCTCCATTACTCTGGGAACCCTGAGTTAACTTGCACGGTTTGATCTTTGTGTTCTTCCTGTGATATGTCTGCTCTTGAACTAGAATTTGGAGGGATGGCTTCAGCTGTGGCAGAGTTTGTGAGGATGCTTTTTTGTGAATAAATTCAAAAGCTATTAGTAGGTGATATCACACTCAAGGGTCCTATTCTAGCTCCCTAGAGACAGTGGAATGAGAGTTTCACAAGAAATTCATCATGGCTTTTGGGGTTTTTGATACTGTCTAAATAACCATTTAGACCAAAGTGAGAATGCCTTTGAAAATGGGAAGAAACAGGAAAATAGATCCATAATGGCTGTCCACATGCTGTGTCACCTCTGCAAGGCCAAAGCTGATAGTTTTGGGGAAAGTGTCTGTGTTTTTTGAGCTGCGCTGACCAGAGCCCCTGTTCAGAGGTGCAGGACATGGCTGCTCTGCTTCTCAGTGCTCTTGTCTCCCTCTATTTTGCAGCTACGATCTCATGTGTAGATGTTGGCATCCTGAGCCCAAGCTACGCCCCAGCTTTGGAGTGCTCCGGTCCCAGTTGGAAATGATTCGTGGGAGGATGTCCACACTCTCTTCCAGTCAAGATCCTCTCTATGTCAACATTGGGAAGGACAAAGAGGCGTCTGCAAGTGACCCTGCCCTGCATGCCTCCTTTGGTAATATGGATGCTGAAGAGACTGTTGGTGGGGCAGCTGCTGCTGTCACAAGTGACTATCGCTACATCATGAGCCCCTTGTGCCTTGGAGATGATGCTGAGGGTGAGAGGCATCCAGATGGGCAAGAAGGGGAGGACAAAAGCCTTCTGTATGAGCTAGAGACAGGAGGGAAGAGTTGCTAGCCTGTACATAGAAGTGACACTGCTTCCCTGGAACTGGATGTGAGCAGCACAGTGCCGTGTCGCCTGGAGCTCCCTTTCTGGATCTGGAATGGCTGTGAGCAGCACTGGCCAGAGCTCTGGGGCAGCTTTTGTATCTTTCACCACCTATGTGGGCTGCAGTGGCAATCAGCTTGGAAGAACCGCAATCCCAATAACCCCTTTGATTTGGGGGAGGGGAGCAGTAGGGTTTCAGTTTGACCACATCCTATGGAAAGTAGTTCAGAACTAAGGAAGCAGTCAAAATCTGTGTTCTCCTCCTTCTCTCTGAATGCTGGAACAGAGCCAAATACACCTTCTGTTCAGTCAGTGCTTGCTCTTGTGTAGATGGTGTTTTCAATCCTGGCTGCCTGACTTCAGGACTGGTACCTCCAAAAACATAAATGGGTATTTACACTGTCATTCAGGACAAGAGGGCAAGATTCCCCTCGTGTTCACTCAGCAGTACTGCCTAGACTTGTTGCCTACCTCAGTGGTTCTCAAACTGATCAGCAGATCTGCTTCTACCCAGCACTGAATTTTAACATCTGGCTTATTTCATGCAGTGACATTTGCCACTTCCTTTCAGTCCAGGGCTTTTTTAACAGTTTCAGATCTTTTGGTGAGCAAGGAAATCAGAAAAAAAAAGAGAAAATCCAGCATTCCTCTTCATCTCATATACCTTTTTTATGTTATTCTTTTCCTTCCATTTGACGCCAGTTCAAGCCTGACTAGACTTGCAGCTGACATTAAAGTGCAAAGGGAGGGAGAGCATGTGTGAGGGCAGAATCCAACTTCAAAGGGATGGAAAGGAAACAGTGTAGAGAGGACTTAACAGCAGTATGGGGAAACAGTGCTAATTAATGCTAAGTGCTGCCCTCCAGGAGAGGAATGAGACGGCTGAGATACAGAATGGCATACTTGCTTCAGTTTCAGCAGACACAGGATCCAGCATTTGCTTCAAAATCAGATTCGTTTCATAATTCTCTTTATTAGTCCTATGACTTCTTCAAATAACCAAGTACTGTAGCTGCTATAGTGACAGTATGAAACCAGCTTTGAGAAGATGTATGTGTTGGGAGAAGGGATCAACTCTGAAGAGAGAGGCCTCGTGATGAAAAAGCTTGAGAACCACTGGCCTTCCTATTTAGGAGGTTTTCTGGCATGCTGTAAAAGTCACATAAAACATGGACTAGTATCACTGCAGCCTTCCAGACAGGGCAAAATTCATGGTTTTGCTCTTTTGTTTTGTTTTTAAATCAGCATGTCTGACTCACTGTAACTGCAAGTGCTTGTGTGGTTTTTAATAATTTAATATTTTACTGTAAATCAGCTTTTGTTTTGTGCAGTGGTTCCCAGCAAGGAAGTACAGTTACATCTTGCTCTACTTATCCTAAATATTTGCTAGATCTTAATTTCTTTTATTTTCACTGCACTGAAAACTGCTAGGATTCCACATTGTACTTCATGAGAAATTAATTCCACAAATGTCAGCGTTTGCTGAGTTGGCAAAAGTGGGACCAATAAGTCAAATGAGATTGCAGACTTGGTATCAGAACACTCCACCCTCCAATGCCCAGTATTTTCTTATTGCAAGTTTGGGGTCTAACTACAAAATTCAGGTTCAATTTCAGCCCTTAGTGAGGGGGTTCTTCCCTAGGGAAGGGGAATTTCAGCCTGCAACTTGGGCATGGGTCCTTTCTGTAAAGTTTCCTACTGAACAGAGATGTCCTACAGGTGTCTCCAGAAGTTCAGTATGGTTTCTCAGTCACAGATACAAACTGCACCCCAGGCAGTAGAGGGTTTTCTCTTCATTTAGCTGGAATGCTGTAAATGCTGGTGAGAAGATAACACCTAAGAAAGGGTAACCAAAACCTGTCCAGTGCACATTTGCAATGAAGTCAGAAGGCTCTGCTCCCTGCAGCTGCCTGGGAAGTGCAGATGTACATACAGACTCTTAACTCTGGGAAGCATGTCTTTAGTTTTTATGCATTTTTTAATAATAAAATGTGTACTGTGTTTGAGTCCCAGCCTCTTATGTGTGGCAGAGCTTGTGATGATGCTCACTAACTATGTGGGATAACAACAAATGTCAGCCCTAGCTGAAAGCTGTCTTCTTTCACCAAGCATGATTGGGTTACTTCTTGAAGGCAGAGAATATGTTTGGCCTCCCCAGATGTCAGTTACTCTGCATTGCTCCAACCTTGAGATTGTGAAGGCCAAAATCTGATGGGCACGGGCCAATCAATAGTTCCATAAAAAGACAGTCTCTGCAGCCACCACTGTGTAAAGAAGCCCTTACTGGAACATGCTTCATCCTACCAGGGAATGCAAAACCTGACACAAAAAATGTGTCACTTCCTCCCTGAAAATTATCATGTGCACCCATCCAACTACTGGCAGCACTGTCAGTGGAAGAGAGGTTTGGAGGTGGTGGGTAAAATTAAGCTGCTGAGTCAAGTGTTCCAAGCACAACATAAAAGAACCCCTGGAGTTCCAGCTCAAAGGGAAGAAAAGGTGTACCTCACACTTCTATTCTTAATCAGCAAACAGCATGCTGCACGCCCTCTGCCTGCAACTCACACAGAGAGGAAGAGTGATGGTAAATGGTATGAGCGCTCACCCCCCATCTGCAATGCAGGAAAAATTACTTCCAAAGCACAAACTAGCTGATTTAGTTAATATTTTAAGGTTCCAGTGCCCAGTGATGTTCCTTGGATCTGTTTCAAATGATGATTTAATCATTCCGCATACAAGCTTGGACAGACTAGGTAGAAATGAGGCTGTATTGTGGATGAGAGAAGTGACACCAGAAGACCTGGTGAAAAAAAAGAAGGGAAGAGAATTTTAAAATGAGGATGGATGGGACAAACTGTCAAGACAACAAACAAGAGAGTTGGAAAGCAGAGATGTGGAATTTTATATATGACATCAAAGAACAAAGAGGGCATTGTCTCAGCTGGGACTAGGCAGGGGTCTGAGGCAGGGGCTGGCTGTGTGTTTTGGTAAAGGATGAAATGCCCAGGTGCCCTGCAATGTGTTGGTCTTAAGTCACAAAGAGGCTGTACGCAACTGGCCTGGCCCTGCATCTGTTTGGAGAAAACGCTGTGATACTGAACTCAGGGAAGCTTCAGCCTAGCAGTTCTGATATAGACACCAGCTTCATACATTGGTGTCATAATTAAACAAAATGTTTTCCCCACAACCACCTTTTTTTTCCATCACCTTGTTGCAACAGTGCAGTCCCTCCCATTCTCCCAAGCAGGAGCCCTTGCCCTGTGCACTGCAGTAAGATGCCCAAGGGACACTGCTTGTTTGTGCTGAAGCAACTTCTGTCCCATATAGGTAAGCCTGGTCACACTCCTACTCCATCAACATCTCCTTGAGGAAGGGATGGGGTCTTCTTTTTAACAGAGGCTTAAGTCACTCAGGGCAGTTACCAAGTTCAACTCAGTTGTGAGGCAGCATGACCCCAGGTGCCTAGCAAAAGCACAGTAGAAGATCACAGCACAGTCTGTGTTGTGTAGGAGTAGTAATGCATAAGGAGATGTGGTCCTGTCAGCTCTAGTGCCAACTGATGGACCTTAGACCATGGGCTGTGCTGACAGCTCAGCCTGCAGATACGGGGATACTCCAGCCTGATCCAGTACCTCATCAGTGTGGGGAGTTGCTGAATGTTCAGGGCTGAAGGCTCATCAGGTGCATGCAGTGCATAGATATACCTTGGAGCTAATGCACAGCTACCCTGGGACCAGCCACCTTCCTTCTTTAACTGTTTGGAAGGAAGTGTTGCAGCCTTCACTCCAAAGAACTCCCTTGAAGTGAAATGGAATTAATTTTGAATGAAAGTTTGAGTCCGACTGACCAGAGAAAAGGACAATATTTGCACATAGATATTTTCCTGATTTACATTCTGTACATTGCTCAGCAACCATCAGCTTTTGGAAGTCCTTATATTTTTTTCACTGGGGGTTTCTGTGAAGGACTCTCAATACACCATCCTAATTTTATACTGATTAGTTATTTCACACCTTATTTTCTCCCTTAAAATAGCAAGTTTTTCTACAAACACTGGATTCCTGTGGATTTGCATCCCATGGGTGATTGCAAGCTGTGGGTGAAGCTTGCCCCTTGTTAAGTTACTTGTAAGATTTTTTGCCTTGGTGAAGTCTCTGGTGTCCAGTACGAGCTCACTGAATTTCTTTCTGCAGTGAAGGTACTGATGTGGTACTAGTAGGGTCTGCCACACACAACCTGTTTTCAGAAAACATGTAGGAACTTAATTATCCTTCAGATCTCAATCTTGCCATTGGATTTGCCTGAAATAAAGCAGTGGATTCAAAAGCTCTTAGGGCCAAAACATGCAGCTGTTGATGAGAGAGCCTTGTTACCATGGGAAACAAAGCTAAAAATCAATTGCTTCGTCCAAGAACAGAAAAGACCAATGGACATGGGTTTTGATTGCATTTACTCTGTCATATAAAAGGAACTCAACGTCAGTATGAATCAGACCTCAGTCACTGCACTGAGCTCTAGCAAGAAAACAAAGATGATCAACTCCTCACTTCCTAATTACTCCATGGATCCTCCAGCTCGAGGCATGCCAAGCCAAATTATTCCCAAATGTAGTTATTTGAAACAACATATTTTGATCCTATATGACAGTAGGACTGAAATTTGGAAGTGGGTGTTTTAGCAGCATGAAAATTATCTAAACAGCTTTCTTTTTGAGTTTCTTTACACTGGCTTAAAATACAACTGAAAGAAATGTGTGACCCCAGGAAATAGATGGCACTTGTTGATTTAAGCTTTGCTCAGTTTAGTATAGATTTTATGGGACTAGACTAGTTTCCAGAAGAGTCTTTATAGAGCTGGCTCTTGCCAGCCTGTGGTGTATGGAAGAAGGAATTCGTGATGAGCAAAGAGGCCTTGCATGCGTAAAAAATCTAATTGGGAGTACCAGATACTGTACCACATGCTGATAAATATACAATGCCAGTAAATGTGCAAAAAGGAGTAGCTGAAAGAAATGGCAGGTCATTGGAGAGAAGTGCACTGTACACTGCAATGTGGTAGTGCAGCAAATTCAAAAGTCACTGCTTTCTTAATTAATATATAAGACAATGATCCTGGCTGATACTCTGTCATTACCTGAGCTGCGTGGGAGATTGCTGCTGCCTCTTCACTTCTGTTCTGCCAGTGAATGCCTCTGCAAGAGCCACTTTTGCTTGTGTGACGCGATACTAGCCACAGCAGAGAGCCCTTTTGTCACTTGCTGCTGCCTCTCATTTTTTCTTCTTATTAAATTACCTTAAAAGAAGCCAAAAAAACCCAAGGTTCACACTGCTAGGTGAGGTAAAGCAGCGTGTTTCCCCAACATCAAGTAAGGTTCAGACCTAATTAATACGTGTTTCCTGGTGTTACTTGTCTACAGTTTCCTTCTTTGTTATACAAAGGTATACAGAAAGAAAGAGGAGTAGAAACATTGTGCAGGCATGTGGCTGGGCATATGAGGAGGGACTCAGCTTTAACAGCCTTTTGTTCAAAATGAGCCTTGTACCTGAGCTGCAGAGTGTAAGGCCAAAGGAAGATGCAGACTTGAGACTTATGTGGGGGACCCAAACTATGCCTTGGAACACTTGCTATAGCCAGAACCTCCGCTAAAAAAAAACAAACCCTGTGTCAAATCCAAACTTCAAGGCTTGACATTCACTGAGCAGACAGCTGGGGCAGTTTAAGACCCCATCTTCCCAATATTTCTTTGTTCCCCTTCTGCTAGAATTGGGAGTCCCAGCAGTGCTGGTGCTGCTGAAGGTAGCAAAGATAGATGACAGAAAATCGTGAAGCACAGACTCATGTTTCTACCAGCACTGCTGCGGGGGTGGAAATCTCTGGCAGAGCAAACAGCCAGTGACTTCTCACTCTCCCTCCCCCCTGTCTGATTCACTCCAGCTTGTCTGCCAACACTCCCAATTATGCCAATGCACTTTCATTGAAGTTGATACGCTGGGCTGTACCCGAGGCAACTATTGGGCTCGCTATGTGAAATCTTTCCTATATTTTCCACCTATTGATGAAGCCTCTCTGGGTCACCACTGAAATTGCTCAGGGCAGCTGCCCTGATTGTGGGCCAACTTTTTCTGCAGGCATCATCAGGCAAAAATCCAAATGAGAGGAGCTGAATCTATTTGTTTAAAGCATAAATTAACATAGCTTGATATTTCTCTGTTTTCCCTCTTAATATACTCCAGGAACTATTGCCAGACTGCTGAGCACTGTCAAGCTGTAGGTAGGAAGCGGAAACTGAAGACACAGTTGGCCCATAGGGTCTTTATTTGGGGATTTGTGCCCATGCACTCAATCATTATTGTCTCAGTGGAGCAGACCTCATCCCAGAGACCTCCTGCACCACGGGTCTGAACCACCTATTGCTGGCATGGGTGTAAATCAACGTGAAACACACCAACATAATTGAAACTTGGTTCTCTGGCATGAGAAAAACACAACTGAGGAAAGGATGTAGTCTGTAATCTGGAAATACACCTGCCTATATACCATGCCTTGACCTCTCCTGGGTGAAGATGATCTGCTAGGATGATGTTGATTTTCTTCCTTGTGCCTATTTAGCTGCTGAAGCATTATTTAGCACTGCTGATCCCACAGCAGGAACACTGCGAAGCAGCTCACGGAAGTCCAGGGGATGATGCCGTCACAGGGCTGGCAAGAATTCAGTGTTGTGCTTTACAGCTTGCCTGTTTATTAGAAGTCTGTGAATGTAGAAAATCTGCACTTTTGCAGGAAGGCTCTAAACTTTCATAAGAAAAAAATTAACGGATTTATTTTATCAGTAAATATGAATTGTCTGGGCAAAAGAGTGTCACTGACACTGAGCTTGACAAATAAAAGAAAAATATGTTCTCAGCTCAGCATTCATTTGAATGGGTGTAAAATCCTAAAGAAGATAAGGTTTTGTGTGGTCTTGCCATGGAGTAGCAGGCTGAAGCGTATCTCTGTCTCCCTTACAACTCTTTTCCTGGACTTTCTATCACAGGTGGAAACAAGGCACTGCCTTGTTTTCACCAGATATGGTGGAAGGGCACAACATGCCTTTCTCTCTGTGCAGATGAACCCACAGACAACAGTGACACTGCAGTTTTGTCCCACTTGAGCTTTTGATGGCAGGCAGGATGATGGAAATAGGAGCCGAGATGTCTGCAGGCATTGGTGGTGGGATCCCTTCGTGAGATGCCAGATGCATAAAAAAGCCCCAGGGCAGCCTGAAATGAGCAGACTTTTATCTTGAGGAAGTTTGAGGATAAATTCAGGTTTGCATCCCTAGGGCCAGCTGCAGAGAACTGGCCAGTGAGCCAGTGTTACCTGCTTCAGCAGAGAGCCAGGAAAGCTCAGAGAGAGCAGTGGTGGGATAATGTGCCAGCTGGGGACATTTTGTCCTCTGCAGTACGACATTTCTGTCTCTCAGAAATGCCAGTGTCCTCTCCTACAGCAGGAATTGGAGCTGCTCTAGGGACTCATCTGACAGCAGGCTTTGCCTTGGTTTTTAAAATCCCTCATATTCATTGTTTATGATCTTCAGCCATGAAATCCTATTTTGCATCCCACAAATGCAATTTCAATACCTCCTATTAGCCACACTCTTGTTCCTGTCCTTGCCCCAACTTGGATGGAGAGCAGCCATCCTGCCTTGCTTGAGGCTGCACAAGCATCAACAGCAGCCCCTGATCCCCAGTAGCACTTCCACTCAAGAGAATGCTGTGTGTGCCCACAGCTGGATTCTTCGCCTTGTTGACCAATTCAGGACCTTTGCCACCATGCCCATGAACTGTCCTGGGGGTCTGAGGCAGCAGGCACACTCCTTCAGATGTCCTCAGTGCTCTGCTCCACTTAGTGGCCTTGCTGGTGAGCAGTGAAGGGTGATCTCACTTGTGTTTCTGAATGCGTATTTTAATGTGATTCAGCTGGCAAGAGGAAGTGAGAGAAAATTCAGTTCTCTGGCTCCATGCAGTCTAACAGTTTGGAGATTTTTTTGACTTTACATCCCTGGAGTTATACCTATTGGCTCCTCAAAACGACAGGGAGCAGTTGAAACCAGAATTTGGCCTGTTGTGGGTTGGAAAAATA
>VYZS01030793.1:0-15006 GCA_013400695.1 Neodrepanis coruscans | reverse complement strand
CTTTCATAACTGTTAAGGAAAAAAAAAAAAAAAGGCAATAAGCTCACTATTTGTTTCTCAGATTGAAGTATTCTATGCTTTTCCAAGTGGGTCAGAGACTTTAACTAGGTTAACTCATACAGGAAGCAAGGGAGAGTGCCCTTTACAGAGCAAGATCTTGCTCAAGGGTGTCTAGGAAAGACTTGTAATATCTCTTCAAGCTTCTAACATAAGAAAAGGAAACACTCTAATAGCAGAACTTCCCCTCAGATCTCCCCTCTCAACACAGAGAGACGTTAATTTTCCAAATTGCAAGAAAAACACTTACTGGAACCAGTGAGTTACTGTCATCATAACGTAGAGTGAAGCCAGGAAGAAAACAAAGTGGAAGTAGGCATAATTGTACACTGTGCCTTTCTTCTCATCATAAACCACAGTCTGGCCTCCTCTTTTTTCAATGTGCTCTTCAGGTTCAGCTGTAAGAGACAGAAAACAAGTAAATTTTGCAAAAATAATGAGAACTGAAAAACAGCAGCTGGCTTCAAAACGAACACAGCAAAAGATCTACAACGCAATTTAGGAAAGCATGACTGATACAGAGCTCCATTTGAACATTTTCTTGACATCAGGGCATGGGCCTAAACCCTTAGTGAAAAACTGGGCTGACACTGAAATCCTGCCTTGTGTCAGCTTCCTGGCCTACTGAGTAGTTTTTGGGCACTGGGACCATTTAAATTGCTCTACCTGTACAGTAAATTTCCAGTCCAAGCTGATAACCCTGATTGTATCAGGTCTGCAAAAAAACCACTCCCTTCTCATCTCACTCCTGAACAGCAGTTCCCATAGAGCTGCTGAGCCAAAAATCCAGCACTCAGTCACACCAACAGGCATACAAAGAACAGAGATTACTCTCCGTACATCGCAGTAATGCCTAGTATTTTTAAAATGATGTTGTGATATTTCTTGCTTCTCTCTGTAGTTTAACTTTGAGCACTTCATCTGCTTCAGTTTGATATACTACAGAACAAGGATATGAGCAGCTCTCCATCCACAACTGTGTCCTGACTCTCTTGGCTTTGGTCTAAAAGCCGCAAATAAGAAAAATTGTGCAGTGAAAATGTAATTACCATCTCCGTCAGGCACACAGCAAAAGCAGCAACGAGCTACCTGTGGAAGAGACAACAGGAAGAGGGTAAGAATATGTGCTACAGCAAAGCAGAACAGCTGAGAAAGGAAGGTCTGTTCTGTCTATGCTACAGACATTAATTTAGCAAAGTCTGGTTTGTATTTCCAACCAGCACAAAACTCAAATTAGAGTAGTTCATAACAGTAGTTCATAACAGTTCATAACCGTTTCTAACCTTTGGAAAAATCTACTCAGTAAATTTGAAGAAATGAGCCATTCTTTTAAAGTTACTGTGTCCATTTTACATAACTCTGGGTCCAACACAGGTGCAAATAATTATGCAAGAATGGTAGAAAAGCTACAGTAAAGCACATTCATATTTAGTGGACTTACCTCTTCAGGTCTACTAACAAGTTCTTTTTAGGAAATTTCTTTACTAAGATGAAAGGATAAGGAACTTTTAAAATTCTGATGCATGGGCTGGAAATCACAACTGCACAAGCTTAAGTCAGAACTGTAGCTAGTTTTGCAAGATTTTGCTGCAATGGAGCCAGAATGAATATAAGCAGAGTGAGTAAAAGCAGCAAGTTGCTTTTTCTGCTTTATTTAAATGAAGATGTCCTTTTTTTTTAACTAATAGAGAAAGATGAAGTTGACATATCTTGTGTTGAATGGTAATGTAAATAGAGAAAAAGTGTTGAACATCAAATAAATATATAAGTATTTTCTGCACCAGTAAAAGCAGCTCTTTCTGTAGAGTATCACCAACATTACTTGTTCTGACAAAATCATCTCTGGGATTTGTTTGTCATCTAGTTAAGACAGTGAACCCTGTTAGGAAAAATCACTTCCTTAACTATTATATCCATCACTCTTTATAGAAAAAAAGTGTATTAACTTTGTTTGCTTATATTAGTTCACAGTGTACTGTACAATCTAATGATGTTCTGGAGTTTTACAGAAGACTTTGTTATTGTTCATGCTTAAGTAAAACAAACTAAAGGACAGCCCAGACTTGGAAATAAAGATTTTGCTTCTTGAAAACTTAGAGCTATTCATTAAGGATAAAAGATAAGACCATGAAGTACAACCAAGATAAGGCCAGCATCCTAGCTGCTCTAAACCATTTTTGAAATCATACCAGCCTCACAGATGAGTAATTATCTAAAGACTGACTTTAAGGATGTCTGCACCAAAAGACAAGTAGTAAGAATGTGCAGAAATACAGTTGCTTTGCAAAGTTTTACTATAATTAGTAATAGATGGTGTGGGTGCTAACAATTAGTCAAATCATGCTGTACCTGAATGCTTGAAGGGTGCAAGAACCCTGTGTAAAACCACATTTTGGGTTGCCTGAGTTTGGTTGGGACACCTCACATGCATGAATAAATATTTATTCTTGGTAATTCTAACCTTTGTGTTCTATTTCTCTTGTTTGTTGAATGGGCCAGTTGCATGTTTTCTCAGAAAAGAGACAGTAGGTCTTTGAGGTAGAATGTCCAGCAGAAACATCAAGTGCTTTTTACCCTGCATATCCATGATTACCTGTACTCACTGGGTTTATAACTCATGAAAAGCCAAAAAGTTCATTCTTTTTCAAGAGACTGTCTGAGAGTTTAAGTAAACCCCTTATATTCTGTACCTCTTTCCTGCTGTGTCAAGCCTTACCCGCAGTGCTAGCCTGAGCTACCCTGGGGCTGCACTCACATTTTGAAGCAAGTGCTGGGTTCCCTCAAACATTTTAATCAGTTGCAATTAAGTCCTGGCATAGACAGAGTGATGAAATTAGCAACACTGGCACACACACCCCTAGCCCCTCATACATGCTCAGCTGCCTCCAGCAGACACTGACAGACGCTCTGTACAGCAGGAGCAACTACAGAGATGTGTTCGCAGTCAAGGCTGGGAAACAAAGGCCCTTTGCCACAAGGAAGGCAAATCAGAGTGCAATTAATTGCTCTTCCCAGTCATTTCTTTAGATTTACATTCAGTGGCTCTTGTACGGCTCTTTAAAACCCAGCAGCCTGGAACTAATCCTGTGGTCAAGTACTGTGGCAGATGAGATGGACCCTTCCAGTGAGAGGCCACATCCACACTATGCCAGAGGTCCCCAGTCTTTGCACTGCTCCTTCCAAGGGGTGCAGACCCACACCCTTGGGTAAGGCTGGCAAAGGAGGCAAACGGGTGCAAAAGGCATCTATTTTCTCTCCTGTGCTCCTTTTCCCATCACTCAGCAGAGGGCAGGAAGGCACAGGTTCTGTCTGGGCCTGCCCTGAGACAGGCTGAGCCAGGTCTGGTGCTTGATGCCCAGCCAGCTGACAGGCTGCCTTCCTGCGAGGGCCAGGGTGGGTGCTGGCACCCTGTCCAGTTGCAGCATCCTGCCAGAGGAAAGCTCTGGCTCCTCTGGAACCATTACACTATCACAGTGAAATGTGTTTTGCTTCCCTGTGCCCAGCTACTGCAAACACCAAGTGCCTCAGCAAATATTTCTGCACTTTTGAATTTTTACAAACACTCTGATTAAAGACTTAAAAATAGAAGTTAAAATTGCAGATGAAAGTAACACCAATGCAGAGAGTGCTAGGGATGGAGACTCATCTTCCCAACACAAACATACATTTGAAGAGCAACACGTCCAAGCCTAAGCAAAGGGTGACTTATTCAGCAAAACCCCACTTCTCCCAGTGTTTTCTGGGTGTTTCCAGGATGAGAAGGCTAAAGAAACTGACAGGTGGAATGAAGAATCCCTGCTGAAACAGGGGCAAGAAATATAATCAAAGATGATATTATAGGCAAAAAGAAATAAGTACTTATGTGTGGAAATACAAATAAGAGATCAGATCAGTTGGGATCATAATCAGTTGGTATGAGAACAAAGGCAATCAGGACTAAAAATGTTAAAGAAAGCTTCCACTTCCTTTTCTGGCAGCTTTTCAGCACACTTTTCCTTTAAATAAGAAGACATAAGCCATAAGCTCATGACCACAAGACTTACAGGAATTCTTCAGGACTTCGAAAAAAATTCAAGAGGAGCAAATTATTTCAGTATATAAAGGCACCTCCACAGGACCAGCAAGTCCCACAGGAGGGCCAAATGAGAACAAGTATTCTGAAGAATCCACACCCAGAGGCACACGGCATGCATGCTATGAACAAGCCTCTGTTTTCACCTATTTACAGATTACTGGCCATGAAACCAACAGCAAGAAAAGCACAGGAAAAAGTCTTCACAGAAATCCTGCAGGAAGAAGCAAGAACTCACTTCAGTTTCAGCTGTTGTATATATTCCTCTCAGTGCCTCTGAGCTTGAACGTGTTGTTGAGGTCAAACTAGAAGGAAAGGGAGATAGTGTCAAACCCCCGGCCATAACTCTAATCCCAACAGGGTGACTTAAACATCACAGCAATCATAAATTGTCTACTCCCATGTGTAAGCTACACATTTGCCTAGATGCTATGGTCAGGCTCTAGATAGATGAAAAGTCTGGTTTGCATTAGTATAAACCAGCCTAGCAGATGGCCACTGGCCAACCTATTCTGAATCATGAGCTTAAAAGCAGGTCAGTCTTGAAAGGTAGTGAATTCACCACCAGAGAGTGGCAAACATTTAAGCACTCTAATTTGCAAGTCAGAAGAGATCTCCCCTGTGCACAGCCAATGCTTTTATACTCAGTTCATAGCCATCACTTTGGCTCAGCATTTCTGTAAAGGCTTTGCCAGTGAACTCACGGGTCTTTGGCAGCAGTCAGTTTTCAAAAATAAACTACCAGTAACTGTTGTCAGTGCACCAGTTCCTAGAAATCACTTTGTTGCTTGACTGTAGCTGTCGGGGGGGAATCCTCTCTAGTTCCTTTGGACAGGAAAATTTTCTTACAGTCTTGCCCTTTTAGGAGGTGTAATGCAAACTTCCCATTACCCACAGGGAGACCTACAGCAATGCTTTGCTGTATACTCTAAGCCTTGGTAAGCAATGCTTCAAAAACACTCCCCTTGAAGGCTTTCTTATCTCCCCAGCTGCACTGTACACTTCAGTGGCAGGCTGAGTATTGTCTGCATACATGTGTATTGTCTGCATTCTTCAAACACCTCCCTGAGGCACTGGCAATGCTATTCTAAGGTGGACTAGATCTATGGTACATGATATCCATCTATTTTACATCAGAATTAAATTGAACACATACGCATTACTTGATAACAGAAGAGTAAGTCTCTTGTTTTCACTTCAAAATTATGAAGGAATTTAAGTATCTCAATTTTGAAGTGGAGGGATTCACAAGCAGAATCTGCTCAAAAACCTGCAGCTGACAGGCAGTGCTGTCTCCTGGCAAGCTACAGAGCCAAAACAAGTGAAACATCACCTTTTAATTATTAGCAACTTCCCGTCTCAGAGCATCACTTAATTTACTGATGTGAGCTGCAACAACACAAAGTGAGTGGAAATAACTGTACAGAGTTTTTCTTATGAAAGAGCAAATACAGAATCAGAGAACTTGGAGATTATTTGGGATAACAGACATGTGGAATTTTTTCCCTATGCTTCTAGATGTAAATTGCTCTATTTGATTTTAATGAAATATATTTTTTTCAAAAATTGTTTTGGCTAAAACATCTAAAATCGTGAAACTGAGGAGAATATGAACCTCCCAGCTCAGCATTATTTTACATCTCTCTGTGACTTTGCAGGAGCCCTGCTATAAGCCTTCACCGTTTGGACCACAACATTGTATTTACAGTGAGGTAACTGCAAACCCCCAGACTTACCAAGAATATAAAATGCAGCCAAACAAAATCGTAGTACCCAAGCCAGTAACCAGGTTTTCATCTCTGTGTAGGCCTTGACTGAATTCAGGTACACAGATTGTGATATTCCGATTGTTTTCATCCAGGACTTCACAAAACATAACAAACAGAAAGAACAGTTTGCAAAGCTCATTTCATTGCATTTCAAAGCAATATTCAGACTGGAGTTTTCAGTGAAATATTTTTATTCAGACATTGGGTAGGTACATTTCTGTTGTTTCTATCTATCTTTTTAAAGATCACACAATAAAAAAATCTGTAAATCTGACCTAGCACATTGTGTTTCAGGCAAAACAAAAATGCAACTTACTAGTGTATTAAAATTTCCTGTTTGACTATGGCAGATTAATAAGGGAAAAAACTGTTTTGTGAATTAAGAAGTAAGAAGCTGGATGTCTGCCAACACTTCACCCAATACTACAGAGCCATGTAAGACCAAAATAGTAGAGACCTGAGACAAGAAATCTCTTTGAAAGAAAAGGTGCCCTGAGGACAACTATGAAATTCATACACAGTGAAAAAAGGTGATCAGTAGTAACCCTGTTCTCAGACTGATACACAGAAGACCAAGGAGAAAAAGATGCACCAGTTACAGGCAACATCTTGTCTTGGCATCTAAGCAAATGCTACTTTAAGTTCCAGGCATGTTTTCATCTCAACATCTAAGCAAATTCTACTTCCAGGTCCCTGAAATGAAACCAATTCATCAGTCCTTGATGTTCCCAGTTGCATGTAGCTTTTTGATACCTCCCTGGAGTCAAGGCAAGGCAGAGAGTAGCCTGCAGCATCACCCCTAAGAAAGAGATTACAGCTGCCCCTTACCTCAAGTCAAGAGTTTTTTGAGTCAATGCTGCTTAACGCATCTCCTTTTTCCTTCCAGCAACCACAAAGCATCCCCATTGAGCCATCACAACTCTTTGTAAGGGCAGAGATTAAAATGCAGCAAAGGGCACATCCAGGTTAAAAATAAACTCACTTAGTCCCCTGACCCAGTGGGGAAGACTTTGTATGGCCCTGCAGGGCTGCACAAACAGCTGTCTCAGCACGCAGCAGAGACAGTGTGGAAATGAGAGCAAAAGAAGAGAATGACCAGCCTTTATGGAATACCTTGGCCAGAGATGTGCCGACTCCCCCACCCGTGTCCATTAGGAACATGCTGCAGCAAGGCACACCTGATGTTTGGCAGGCATTTTAGTGAAGTCCGGCACCAAAAATCTAAGGCACATTGTAATAAGCACCGATTCAGGAGACACCACTTCTTGTTTGCCCATTCCTTCTAAAGACATTTGCAATTCTTTTTGGGTGTTGCAAGTACTTGCAGCATGCATTTCTTCAGGCCTTGTATGCAAGGTGTCCAATTTGCAAGATGGCCAGTTTGGAAATCCTTCAAATGAGTCAACACTAGGTAAGCTCATGGCAAACCTGAGTGACAGGACACGGGACACCATGCAAAGTGTCAGCACCCCATACATTCTCTAGCACATTCCACTGTAAAAGCTGATAGGCCAGTATGAGAGTCCTTATCACACAGAGGAGGATGGAGCATCTCTGAGAACAGACAACAACCACAAAAATTCTGTGGCACGGGAAGACAAGGAGGAGCATCTGATTCAAGAAGGTCTAAGATAGTGTGTTTGATGCATACTCTGACAAATACAATATCCATACTTGCAACACATACAAAAAGAATCAGAACATTAATTTTGCTTCTGAAGGCTTTGTCTGTCAGAAGCATGAAACAACATTAGGGCAATGATTTAGTGACTTTCTTCCCCTTCTTTTCCTTTACAAGCAGTGTCAAGACTTATGAGTAATTCAAATGCCTTCTAAATTCAACTCTATATCCATTCAAAACACTGCTTAAGCTCTGTAAGTAGATCTTACACTTAAACACTATCTGTTTTTCCTTTTTAACTCTAGAATACTTTTGTGCATATGCCTGTACCTGCACAAGTGTGACACAGATATTTTTTTCCCTATCTTTCCCCTTTCTTCTTGGGAGGTATCTTTATAAACTTTTCCTTCCTGCCGATGGACTTGTTTTCCTCTAGTTACTGTTGTTTCAGCTATCCAACACTGAAAGTCGAGCAATAACAAAGTTTTAGTACTAATTCAAGCCAGAAAAGTCTTCTTTAAGTGAAAAGAATGCTTCCAGTCCAAACACATGAATCTGATAGTTTGTATCTGGGTAAAGGAAAGTTCGAGTTGTGCTTCTAAAGTCTTTTCTGGTATAAAGAACTTCAAACTCTAGAGGATTCCATACTCCTGACTTGCAACGCCGATGTCCGTAACACAAGTGAAGCTCAGGAAAATCTGCGGGAGAACAGCATCATCTCTACTGCAACATAACTCAAAATCCCTTCTTGGAAAGTTACCTTGCAAAACAAAATACAAGTGGTACTCAAGTTATTGCTCCATTAGGAGTCCGGTGCTAAGGCTATCTAGCATACTAGTTTTAGGAGAAAAAAAGTCATTTTAGTATCCACTCTGATGGCCAGTACCTACTAACTTGACCTAGTAAACTTTTGGATGGAGATGATCACCCAGCTTCTTACAGAGGCATCCAAGAGCCATTTGTTTCAACTCCATTCCCATCATGTAACCAAACACATGACATATTTAGTCATATCCTATTGTATGAGACCATTCACTTGCCACAGAGGAACAGACTACAAGACTTTGGAAAATTTGTTCATAGGAAATAGGCTGAAATTGGTCTGGTGCAACAGATGGAACTCACCTAAGGTAAGTTTCCCTAGACCAAAGCATTTAAAGTACACAGAGAGTGCCTCTGTGTGCTGCACAGATTTATTTGTAGGTTTGCAATTTTTTCTGTGACGACCAGAACAGACCAAACCAAGCACTTCTGTATCCCTGATTTTGTTGTAATTTCTTGCTTTTAATACATGGCATGTCTAAAAGAATTTAACAAAAAGCATTAGTTATCTTACTAGTTTCTGGTGGCTTGCTGGATAGGGCTGAGAAAGTGAGGTACATGACATAGCAGCTGATAACTCCTGACTGCAGCAAACCAGAATGGGGCTGACCTTTACAAAAGAGAGGAAAATAAGTTATTTTTATAGACATTTTAATAAACTGAAAAAGAAATCAGTATCTTTTAAAGAACAGCACACCAGTATCTTTTATTTTTTACTTAGAGCAGTTAACAAGTGTTTGAGGCAGTTTTGATACAGTTCTACTGGCCTGTCAAGAGAAAAAAGCCAGTTCTGCTGGCTGTTTTAGCAAGACATTAAAGATTCACATGTAAGTAAAGAATTCACCTCCTGCTTTCACCAAAAGCACCAGCTTTTCAAAAGCTATTGACGAACTGCTACAATAGTTTTATTTTCCCCTAAAATTTGTGTTGGCATCACTCCACTATTTTCAGGTCCAATGTATGCCAGACACTAAAAGCACACATAAAATACACCAAAGTATGAAATACTGCTGTCAGCTCCTCCAGGCACAAACTTTACAAACCATAAATCATAAGTAGTCAACAGTAAATGGTAAAACAGTGGTGAACAAGTTTGACAGCTTCAACTGCTACCACTGCAAGACTTAGGTCTAGGTTTCACAACACAGTACCAGCCATTAGAGCGTGAGCCTTCATTACAGTATAACTGCTTGATGTCACACCCAAAATGTCTCACACCTCCATAGTTTTAGCAGTCAAGCTGGAGACCAGCAACAGCACTTTACAAGGTAGACAAAGGGTCAAGAGCAGCACCTGTTCTGAACTACCATTAGACTTCCTGCCCAGACATGGCTCATGCCTCCAGGCACACAACTGTGGCAGTACCAGAAATGCAGAAAAAGAGGTCAGTAAACTCACGATTCTGGACACAGGGTGATATGGCCACCAGTGACACAAAGAGGCACAGGCCACCGTTAACACCGATGAGGACCTTGTTGTACATGCAGCCCTCTGCGCGCGTGTAGAAAAGAGCCATGAGGACCAGTGCTGCCACAGCAATGGAGTACAAGATGAGAGTGACCAAGGCAAGCAAACCATTCCACACTTGCTTGTGGTTTGCACCTGCAGTCCTGGGGAGAGAGATACAAGAACTTTATCTTTGTCTTCCCTTCCCAAAACCATAAAATTCTAACTGCAGAATAGTTCAAGGATATGAACATAAAAGCCAGTGTTCACTTTCCCAAAGCGTGTGTGTGTCGCTACACCAACAAAGACCCTTGCAAGGCTCCTTCCATGAAACAGAGGAAAACATTCATTAGCATCAGTGTATCATGCTCAGTGTATCATGTATATTCTGTAGTATCATGCTCATCTCTTTCTGTAATTATAGCCCACCACTGACTTATAGAACTTGCAGCCTGTCTGGGATCAGCCCATCAGCACACCTCAGCTCAGTACTTCAGGGATTTCCTCAGTAACAACTCCTAATGTCCCAGGCTCACCTAGCCATTGGTGATCTCCACACAAAAACAGAGGTATCTCCCTTGGCATGATCTCTCTTCTGCGCCTTGTGCTACCCTGATATTTTAGTACCCTTTCACTCAAAAAGCCTATTCTCCATTTGGGTCTATCCCACCATGCTCCCTCAGCTAAAGTGTGGTCCATCTTGTTTTCCTCTCTTCACCTTCCAAACACTTCTTGCAAAGATCATTAGGGTTTAAGAGTAGCATCTACAAGAATTATCTTGACCCAAAGGGTTTTTTTGTGCTTAGAAAGCCTTCTTAGATTTTTTTTTTCATTGCTTTGTTGAAACATGACTTATTTAAAAAAAACTCTAATGTAGAGAGAGCTACAGTTAAATGCTGCTGCAGGAAATTTTTCATCCACAAAAAAGCAGCTACGGTAATTACCTAAAGATAAAAATATCTGTGGTATAAGGAGCTCTCACCTCTTCCTTCCTAAAAACTGGAATCTCACAAAGCCCAATGGTTTGCTAAAATACTTTCTTAGCAGTCAGTATCCTAACTAGAACAAGAGAGGACTGCAAAAGTTTGTAGATGAAGAAATGTGACACAGAAAGGGTGGAGGTGGAGGCAGAAGATCTTGCATGTATGTGGGAGGACAATTTAAATATTTTAAACTGATGACAGGCTAAGGGCTAAAAAGGTTATAGCAAATATAACTGAATAAGAATTTAAGTCAATGCCCAAACGGGGTATGTGTGAATTGATAATGGAATCTGGTCTTTTTAGATGATAGTTGAAGAGAAGTAGCAGTTGTTATGTTGAGAAAAGCATTAATGTGCATTAGGCTGACAAAAAAAACCCCAGGATTTATCGGTTTACATCATTTCACACCATTTCACTGTTACATTTTGCAAATGCAGTTTCGTTCTCAGCAAGTGTATTTTCATAAAAAATACAAACAAACTTAAAGCAAGGAGTTTTGCATCCCAGTACACTACTACTTACTGGAGGCTAAGCAATTCAGTTAAAAAATAAATTGGCAGAGTAGAAGTGAACAATGAGGAAACTTTTCTGCTGGAGGAGGAGAAGGCAAATGAACCAAACATAAACAGCTCTGAACACTGACATTAAAGGGTCTTCTTTAAATTACACCCATGATACTTTTACATTGTTATAAGAACAGTATTGGCCAGAAGTCCACCAAAATTTGAAGCAAATAACTACTTGCCCAACACATACCAATTTTTATTCCATTTGTGTGCAAACTCAACCAGCAGGATGAGCTGAATGACAATGAAAAGGCATCCTCCTGTTGCTCCTACATAGCGCCAGGCTGCAAGGCAGAGAGGCAGAAAATAGGTCAAACTGCAGTTGCCTTTCCCTTGAGACAAAATGGAATTCTTGTCTATGCAGGGAAGCTGTTAAGGAGGTTTGAATATCTCAAGTCCACAGATGAGCAGAGATGAGAGATTCCAGATAAAAAGCTAGCTCAGTTAACTCAAGATTAGGTCCCTGATAATTAAGCTTGCAACCTACAACATTCAATATAAGCATGTTAGGACATCTACTGAGTTTGCCTAACCTAGAGAATTTTTTGCAGACTATGAGTTACTATATTCAGACAAAAAATACCGAAACCTTTATTTGTGACTGACAGGAGGGAGGTGGTGTGAAGGTATTTCACACAAATTTAAACCCTGAAATTGCAAGGTAGCGGAACCCACTAGTAAAATGAGCAATTTTTTTCATCCAGATTCTAGTACCACAGAAAAACAAAGGTGGGGTTTATCTATTTACAAATGCTTTTCTGAGCCACTCCCAAAGAACACTTGGTATTCACTGACTAATTTTAAGACAGGTTATTTGACTACTTAGCTTTTTGACCTACATGCACTGTATTGGGTAGCTGTTTGGATACTTTGGACAACAGATCTCTTATGTGCAACACCAGAAGTCTCTGAGGAAATACAGACATCTATTTTAATGTTTAGCTGTACCTAGAGCCTGTGCTGCTGTGCATAGCCTATAAATCACTTCAGGTGTGCAGCTGATTTCAGTGAAGAAGACTAAGAAAATACAACAGCAAAATTCAGCCGTATCCTTCTATTGTGTTTTCCTTTTTAAAAAGAGCTTGTATAAGTGAAGTGAGATAAGAATGGTCAGGGAACAATTCCATTAGCAGTTGATTAACAGAGAATATCTTATTTTTTTCTTACTGCACCATAACCTCATTATTTGAAAGCAAGCAAAAATGTCAATATCTGGTTTGCTCAACGTATTGCATGTACTTCACAAGCATGCTGTTCTTCAAACATACAATACAAAAAAATGGAAGAAGATAGCCTGTAAAAAAGTACATAAAAATAGGGCACAAAGTGGCATGTGTATTTGGGAGAAGTAGAGCAGGAAAAAGAACACTAATGGAATGAATAATAAGTAGCCAGGCTCTCAGGATATCCCACTGCCACAGGATACTGCAGGATGTTTTATGGATCCATGATAGATAAGGTAAGCATGGCCAGTGTGGATTTGAACACAACAAACCTAGTGTTTGCATGTAATATTCCTCCTCAGTGAGCATGGGTAACACCACAAGAGATTTTTTTTTTCTAAAGAAAAAATAAGCAATAAGGAAGAATGCTCCCCCAAAAAACAAAACACAAAGAAAAACAAACAAACAAACAAGCCCAAACCAAATGACAGTGAAAGTTTCTCGATTGGATGGGAAAAAAAAAGAGAAAACAAAAACATGTAATTCCCAAGCCATCTGTAAATCCCAAATTCAGGGAGTGACTAGAGGACAGTTTAGCAAGGTATTGCAGAATACAGCTTTGGAGTGGAAAGTCAACAGTTAGTTTGGGGAAGAAAGCTTGTTACATCTCCACACAAGGTTAGAAAGCTGTTGAAAATCAGCACAAAAAGTTCTGTTTTTCCTTTTCTGCAAACACACCACTTCTTGAAGACTTCTCACCATGAAAAGGGTCACTTGCAAAGATGACAGGCAGTCTTGCTCATGAGTACAACACACTGTACTGCTACATTTTTCTAATCCAAACAGTGGTTAGGGACGAGCACAAACAGCCACCCCACAACACCAGAGAGGAGAGGAATAGGGGCATCACTTCTGAGGCATCAAACTGAGCCAGGACCTAACAAACAGCCAGTAAGAGCAAGAGAATTTATCAGTGGTTTATTTGTAGTGGTTTTTACCTTTGTTTTCCAGAGTACTGTGCTCACAGTAAGTCTGCTCACTCTATTCTCTTCCTCCATATTACCCCTTCCTCTTCCCCTTTTAAATACTCTAGCTAAAGGTGCTGTGAACAAGGTAACCAAACAAAGGGAAGCAGGCATCATATACAATCACTCCTTTGCATTACTGATCCCATCCCTTTCCGCCAGTCCAGACTTAATAGCTTAAGGACTTTTCAAGTACCTGAAAAATACATGAGAAAAAAATCATCTTGGTACCACTATGATTTTTGCTTGTAGCTCACAAGACTCCTGTGAGAAACTCCTGTCTCAGCTGGCATTTAAGTACTAGAGCAAGGGTGCCTTCCAAAACTGGAAATGCTTCTGACATGTCTTCCTTATAGCATTAAAATTCAGCATTTTATTAGAAATTGTTAGCCACAGAATTTATGTATTTTAGTCTAAGCATTTTAAAATGAGAGTGCTAGCCAAAGAACTCATGCGTTGGAAGTTCTCGAGGGGAAGTTTATAGTTTATCATTTCTTGTGAAGATTCTTTACAGGCAAGAATTTTGGTAAAAACAGAGACGGTTGCTTGCACCTGTGAAAAGACTGATAAAGAGCAAGAATGAAGACAAAACAGATCCACGAGGCTGGGTCTAGGCCTTGAACCAGTTCCAGAAGCGGGGAGTCAGGAAAACAACACAGCAAGAAAGACATTGGTGCTTGGCACCAGGTGTCACTTCATGACCTCCAAATCAATTCAAGAAGGGTGTACTAAGGACAGAACTGGGGGTAGAAAATGGGGTGAAACAGAGAAGGTAATCCTTGAATCTGAAATTAGAGGATTGTATAAAATTTATAAAACTGTACGATTCAAGGTGCATCTTTTGAAATTATTCCAGTGCACTTGGTGCTGGAAAAAATGTGTGCTTTTTGGCTTTCTATACTCAAAATGAGTTTGGAGGGTTTTATCTCCAATTTTTCAGCATCATCCTTAGCAGAGCACTTGTACCATGGACAAGAAGTCTAATTTTACCTTACTGGATTTATGCCACCAGCCTGAAAACTAACAACATCCCAGATTCTTTTGGGGTATTGCAGGTTTCCAGGCAGCAAGCATCAGTGCCTGGCAGGTCTCTGTGCTCCCTTGAGCACTGGCACCTCTCCACCCATGAAGCCCAGCTGCTGCACTACACCAGAGCTACCTGCACAAGCCAAACTAATGGGCATTTCTGTGTTCTTGAGTAAACAATTTATTTTGCACCACTGCGGTTCCCTATTTTTTAAAGAATTTGCAAGACAGCACTGCAGTGGTATTGTTACCTACCTATTTGGCCTGCTCTTGGTCAGAAATAAAACATGCTCTTTCCAGCACATTTACATGAAGACCATATAGTCTGTGCAAACAGCTTCAAATATTCTTTTTGCATCTGACATATATAGGCTTTACTTGAAGAAATATGGCAATACCCAATGTTGGTCAGACCAGTAGGATTTATGACCACACACAAGTGTCCTGGTTTTGGAC
>VYZS01030785.1:6062-32118 GCA_013400695.1 Neodrepanis coruscans | reverse complement strand
GAAATGCCTTTCAGCATCCAGATAAAATTATGGTCAGCCCCAGAGAGGAGAATAATGAGAAACTAGAATTTCTTACACTGTCACCTTTTAGCCACACAGAGAAGTCCCACTCAAGTATTGCTATAATTCTGAGTTCTCTTTTAATTAAAAGGCTACAAGTGTAATATTAATTGACAGATGGAATTTAACGTGTAGCCACTGCATACATTACAGATGGAGTACCAATTTTTCAGAGCTTTATTACCTCGTGATTAGAATGGTAAATTAATCTATTAATTCTCTGCAGCTAGGATGCTTCTAGTACCTGGGCTCGATCATTTACAGCTGGTAACTCCCCAACACGCTGCAATTTCCATACTTGTGTGTGGAAAATTACACAGATTAAAAACAAAGAGAAAGAATGCTCTTTAAATCCTTTCCATTCCATTCAGACATGTAGAACACAGGACATTATGAAGAAACTTGCAAAAGAGAACTCACCACCTAAATACATTAAAAATGGTGACCTAAGAGATCTCAAGCAAAGTATTCAAAAACATTAGCACCTATAAATATATGCAGTACATGCCCCTACACCTCTCCAGATGAAACATTGCAATGCCAACCTAGTATTTATGTTTTCTTTACATCTTTCTTACCTTTCACGCACCCTTTCTGTATTTGTTGACCGCAATAGTAGAAGGCTAGAGCAGCAACACTTTGAGATGCTGTAGCTGTGCAATCCCACATTTTCCAGCAGCTGAAAATTAAGTCAAATAAACCACACGAAGACACAGCATTTTTTTTTCTACATAATTGCCTCTCACTTTTTATGAAAGCAAACTGGTGGGAGATATGGTATATTATCTAACCACTATAAATCAGTTTCCTTTATTTTGGCTAAAACAAAGCACTCTCAAAAATTTCAGCTGTGCTTTGCCCAGCCCTTAGCCCTTATTCTGTATGATGGTCAGTCATCAGCAAGATTACTCTCTCACTCTGGTATGTTTTCCCTATCAGGAGTAAACATTATGATTTAGCATCTCCTGGCCTAGGGAATTCATGATCAAATACTAAATAACATCTTACTCACAGCTCACATTGAATTTCAATAAACATATTCCTGCCTATTTTGTAATTGGCACCATGCATGATTCTGTTCTTCTGTGTTACACTCGCATGTCTAGGGGTCTGAATGAAAACTTGAGAAATTACCTTAATTTTTACAACACATAATTAGCAACTATGTACGAACGTTTATGCATATGCACACTCATATGCACACATTCTCTCATACTATATTTGGTACGACCAAATCAAAATACCATAACTCATCATTATCTTCAGCCAGGATGTTTTACATATGTTGTTTGTTCTCTTCCCAAAGAACAGTAGTGCTAAATGTCATAGGAGCAAAACCAACTCCCACACAACTTCAGATAATCACTGTAGCTCTGAATTTCTTAGGAAGGTTGAAGTAAACAAGCTCAGCAAGGTTTGCACTCTAACTGCATGAAGGAAGAAAAAATTCTCCCCAAGGAAAACTATCTTGTTTTTCTGAGCCTTGGAAATCCTTCCTCTGTGTAAATTATGCATTTATTACAGAGTTACATCATGAGGAACTGCTTTTTCGAGTTTTTTATTACAAGAGTAGAAAATAAGATCAGAATAAAAAACCTATTTTAATTCTATTCTATTGTAATTCTATTTTTTTTATTTTAGCCAAATAAGAATGAGGTAATCATTAAGACTTGTCTACATGCCCATCTACCATTTATCATTATTTCAAGTTTCACATTTCTTTCGCCAAAGGAAGCATATTCCTTTCTTCTTCTGCTCTCCTAGTCTTCAGTAGGCCATGAGGCGGCAAATAAACACCTGGTGCTACTTTATTAGCTTAAATCATTTGACCCATTGTGATATGTGTGGTTAATTTCTATGCTAAGAGCTTAATAATAACATTTCTTAAGAGAACAGAAGTATATTCTTATACTCCACAAACATATGAATCATTAAACAAACATCTTCTCTGGATAAGGCACAACTCGGCAGGGCTGCTACAGATCCACGCTTCCTTAACATTAACATTTTAATAGGTGATGACTGATCATAGCATTAGAAATTCATACATACAGAGGCTACACAGCAGTGAGCAGCCTTCACTGCACCTAAACAGTGAATGTGATTTGCCAAAGCAAAATTCTCTCTTGATCCTTTTCTTGGGAAATTAAGCACAGAAAATTTTTAATCGGTCTCAGTTGTGGTACCTACTTCAGAAAGTATGACAAACCAAAACTAATCAGGATGTCTCATATGCCAGACTAAAAGACTAGAATGTTAAAAGAAATAGTGGGGGAACTAAAAGAAATTTTTCAGAAACTTAAAAAAAGGTTTTTTTCTGAAAGTTCTTCAGAAAGTTTTAAAAAACCCAAACCCACCAACCTCTTCCCCCAAAACAACAACAAAAATCCTATTTAAAAACCTACCTTACATGACACACACATGCCCATAAATTGAAAGAGCTTTTGACCAAACACCTTTATGCCTCATTTCCAAGTTTCCTTTTTTACGGTATAGGGAAAAAGGGAACAAGAATAAATCTGAATTCTGTCAGTCAGTGTCAGAAAACATATTGGGGCACAGGTTTTTTTTTTTGCTTACTCATCCCTCTCATCTTTATCTATGACCCCCTGAAGGCAGGCATTTGAAGACATGCCCAATTAATCCAATTAGATATATTTACATTTTTGACTCAACCACCTACATCTGCTATGGCAGACACCCTACCATTCCATTTGTTTTCTTTTAAGTTTGCTCTAACTGACTATAGCTTTTCAACTGTTGGGCACAGGTGACTCCTAGCATTTCTTAAATACCATTCCAAATGCACTTTGTCATTGTCTTGCAACAACTTTTGTAAGCAGAATTCAGTACAGGTACTTCAGAATATCAGCAAGTCAAAAAAATCTCAGAAAACGGTAGGAACAACTGCAAAAATCTTAGAAAACATTAGGAAAGAACTCAGATTTCTTCCGCCTTTAGGAGGCAAAAAAGTTGAGTGCCAACAGCGCTTAGAATTTCCATGAAGTAAGGACTGCAAAATTATTTGGGATCATGGCTCACAATACTTATAAAGCACATGTGCGGAGAAAAATGATAATGTGATGATTACTTCTGCTAAAAACTCTTGATAATGAAAGCAAGGCTAAAGTATGGTTATTATGCATAATTAAAAAAGCAAGACAAGTTTATGCTACCTACCGCAGCAATGGCATTGTGCAAAACTAGAGGATTCTAAATCCCCATCTTACACACAGACATTTTTTCTCTTAACATAATTCAAGTAAGTTAAACTAGTGGCTTACTCGCACATTGATAGCAAAATTAAAATCTAACTTCTAATTGCTAACATGTAAATGTTACTCTGGCTTAATTATACCAGTATAATAAAAATCACAGCACTGTTTACTTTGGAACTTTTCCGGCTGTTGGTCAAATAATACTTACTTGGTTTGAAGGTTTTCCTTAAAGCTACATGCCTGTTAAAATTTTTCCTTCTTCCATTCCCCAAATGTAGATTTAACAGCTGTAACAACAGCTGGGCAGTTTAGCAGCTGTAAAAGACGGATGTCAATTTCTAGAAAAAGGCTTTCTATTAAGAGAAAATAAAGTCTGTAGCAAGTTTTCATGGATCCTCAACTATAGGATTTTACTCTGTAACTTGGCACCAGGAGGGTGACACACTGTTCTTCTGCTGAACTCACCAGACAGTTTTCAGATCCTGTCCTCATTCAGTTTTGACAGGAAAAAATAATTTTGCTGTTACAGAGAAAACAACGTTCTGCCATGTTATTTTACTAATTATTTATGTTGGTTCATATGGTCTTTTTAGTATCAACACTTGTTAAAAGGAAGGCTCTAATATCAGACATTATTTAGAAATGCATTTAGTTTGCATCATATCACCAAGATAAAACTGACTCTACATTCTGTTCATCTTACACATTGATCACCCATTTGAAACAGAATGATCTAACTAAGATATGAAAGTAAGCCTTCTTGTATCAAAACCCTATCATGGTAGTGGTTTTAGTCATCCATAAAAGGGAGAAAAAACTCTGAACTTGTTCATAGTGGTCCTTAGGGGTCCTCTTAGCTTTCTCAAGTAATTTACAGCTGGCATGTGTTAGAGGAATCTAAAAATGTCTCTGGATACTTTAGTGAACTCAATTTATTAAGATGAGAACATTTGCAGCTTCTGTTGACTTAAATTGCAGTTGTGAGCATTAAGCTACTTACAATATACAGCCCATTTATTTCAACATCTAACTATAGATTGTGTACCAGCCCAGAAAAATTGCTAATTGAAAACACTGCGGTGCCAAAGTTAAAACTGAATGCTAAAAAAAACCCCAAACATTGCTTATTTTATTTGCTGTCTTTATCTTCCTCCTCTTCACCTCCACAACTCATGGAGAGTTTTAGAAAATGGTTCAGCCTATAAAGTAGTAGAGAGAAATCTCCTTCCAGAAAAAAAGATAACATAAGCATTATGAACATTATAAAACAAAATCAACAGACTTTCCTGGGAACAAAACAGGCAGAGATGTCAGGGAATGCAAGGGGAAAATGAAGTTCTCAAAAAAAAAGAAGTTTGAAGTACATTTGAAGTACCACGTACTGTTTTGCTACAGGGACTAACATACACTGCAAATAAATACTGCCGTGACAGAAAAACATATGAAAAAAAGTTGGAAGAGATTTTATGACCTGAACACAACTATGCCAAGTTTTTCTCTTTCAAAACAGTCTTAAGAGTTTCAATGCAGAAACAGGCCATGACCGATTGAGTACAAAATAAAAGAAATGTCTTAAGCATGTTTTATCATAGGTACAATAATTGCTTGTGAAGGTATGAAAATGTAATACCCTGAAAATCCACTCCAAACATGCTGGCAAGGCACATGTTCTACTTCATGACACACAGTAATGATCTGTTACAAGTGGTAATTGTTCCTGCACATGTACAAAAGCATATTGTGCTGTATCCCCAGCAAGACAGCATGTGCTAGAAAAAGCAAAACCTACAGCTGAACACTGCAAGTCTTAATAGGAGCTGTAAGAAAGAGGATGAAGGAATTAATACTTACCACCTGCACATTGCCAGTACAAAAATGAGTCCCCTGTGGCTGGAGAAGTATTTGCAAATGTTAAATTCTCACAATATGCACTCTAATGCAATTATTTCCAAACTTTCTGATCCCCCACCCCAGCAGTAAAAGAAATTATTATATATGTATGTTTATTTATTTATAAATTACACACAGGTATAACCGAAGTTCTAGTGTTTCCTTCCTGCACAGCAATGGATCATCTTTGGATGATCACTTTGGAGACCACTGCTGTAATGAACAGAAGAACAAATGCCAGTAAAACAAGCATCTGCACAAGATATTTGCTATGAATATCCATGCCAAAATCCTGTGAAATCCAAGCTGGCTACTATAGCTAAGCTTTTCCCAATAGAAATGAAGTCTTACCAGTGGTGGTGGTGGAGGGGGCCCTCCAGAAGGTGGTGGAGGTGGTGGAGGAGGAGGTGGTGGTGGTGGCGGCGGCACAGGCATCCGTGCAGATTTCTAGCTTAGGCAGTTAATAAAAATATAACCGAAGTCTATGCCCTTGAGGAGAAGGAAGGGAGGAGAAAGAAAAGTGGGAAGAATAAAAAGAAAAAACAGAGGAATGTGTTTATACACTGCAAGATGAAGATCAGCCAAATATCTTGCTCTCAGAAGACTGAAGACTTTTATACTGCACGGCTTCCAAAACTACAGTACGAACAACCTCGTTATAGTTATCTGATGACAACATTCATCTAAAGAGCAAACTCATAGATCTGGACAAGTGCCATGAGTGCAATGCATAGATGTTGGTCCATCCAGCTTTAACTGTTATGTCTTGCCTTAATCTAGTCCATAGCCCTAAAACGTCATTCTGCAGAGAACAAATCACAGTCGACCACATGTAGACTCTCCTGCTGGGACAAAAACTGTTGACTTTAAGCCAGAGGTTTGCTACTCTAAGGACAGAGTAAAGAACTTTTTAAGGTTCAGTGCACTTGCTCAATGTTTAAAGAAAAAAAAATAAAAGAGGGAACACCCTCTCCTATCCCCTCACACCCCCATGATTAATAAATTAAATCATATTTCTACAAATTAAAGCTTCCATTACTAAATGATAGCATGTAAGGAGCAGGCATTTCAAGTATTAGAGTTACCTGGGGGTTTTTTGCTGTTTTTAGATGTTAACTTTTCAGAATTCTTTAACAATACACTGACAAAATAGACACATATCTTTGGAAAAAAGCTATATGCTTTGGTTTTGTTTTGGTTGGGTTTCTTTTGTTGTTTTGTTTTTTTGTTTTGTTTTTTTAACTCTTCTGCAAAATGACAGTGCATCACACACTGATTTTCATCTCTAACCCAGCCCTAAGCATAACTGCATCCTCTGTCAGTCACCTGTAAAGTTAACAAACAACTCCTATATTTCATCAGTAAAGCTGCAAGTGAAAGCACTAGGCAGTGCCAAAGAGAGCACTCTGCAAGCCATACTTCGTAACTTCTTTGCCAGTGACTCCTGAATAAGTACTTCAAACACAGTTTTATATCTAGTTTGACAGCCATTGTGACTATCTTCTGAGACACTTCACAATGTTATATGAAACAGTGTCAAAAGCAGGCATGCAAGTTAAATCTGGAAAAGTTCAGGAGAGAAAGCAAAATAGAAATGAGGCAAGTTACAGTCTTTAGGGGAACACCTGGCTCTTTTGTCGGAGGGTTATTTTGGAAGAGGCAATGAAGTTAAAATGTACATGCAGCCTTGTTCATTTCCTACCTAGTGTACATGAGCAATATCCAGAAAAACCCTGAGTATTTTCCTTCTGCTGCATCTTGTGGAATACTTTATGGGAGATCAAAAAGTAAACATGCAGAGCCTCTGAAACACTCCTTCCTCCTGTGCGAGATTGCTATGCAAGGCACTAGCATATCAAAGCACCCTGATCTGTATCAAAATTGGTTGCAATCACATAAATAATTGCTTAATGAAACTTTCCAAGAAAGCTGGCATCACACCATCTCCACTATTCCACCCTCATTGTTGCCCTATTCCAAAACCCATTATCAGAAGATATCTCTTTTCCTCAATTAAGCCATTCAAAAACATGGACATAAGGAGAATGAGCCTTCCCAGCTAATAATATGTTTCGGGTGAGTATCTTCCTACCCTGCAATACAGGCCTTTTGTCTTTATTAAAGATTTAGAATGGGAAATATGCTCTTAGTCAAATTAGAAAAAAAATACAACCCACGCTTCAGTGGCAGACCACATGCATGGCAGCAGGAGGTAAAGCACACTGGAGGCAAGTAGCAGTGGGAGAAAGGAAACGGGAAGCAGCTCTTGGTATTTAGAAGTCACAATCCGAAATGCCATCAGATTACTTTTCTAGCTGTCTCTCCACCAGTCCCTGTCCCAGCACTTGTTCCTCAAAACAATGCAGCTTAAATTCTGAGACTAGGAACTGTGTGACCCTCTACAACCCAAAATTCAGTGCAGGGGAAGTGTTCACTGTGTATCCTACTCTCATATCCTGAATCCTCCTATCTGGTGACATCAGGGAAAAATGCATTTCAGGGGTCTGTAACACAGCTCTTGAATGAAACACTAGAGACACTATATAGCTTTCCTCCTGTGCTGTTTCAAATCCTCTACAAATTAACCATCTTTCAGAAAATTCTGTGTATGTGCTTTCTTTTGTGTCTTATCACAAATTCAGAGGCTCATTGTCCTGACCTTGATGTGCTTTTGTGTACTCAGGTAAAATCATGCTTTTTATACCAGTACTATTACAGGGTCATGCTCACACAGTGAAGAATCACTTTCCAGATAAGAGTTCTATTTGTTCAAGTGGACTTTGAAAGAAGCAGTGCCATTATCACAAGTAGACACTGTGTCAATAAAGGCAGGCACCTTCAAGCTAACTTACAATTAAAAAGAATTTAGGATTTAGTCATAACTGCAAGATCTACACTTTTTAATATGTAGGATTGGCTATAATAACCTCTTTCGTATTACTGCAGCTATCTCAAGTGGTTTGTATTGAAAGAAAATTATGCAGAAGACTGCAACACTTTCAATATATCAACACGTTATTTAGAGGCCTCTGTTCTTTTGGTTAAAGGCTGTATTTCATTTGCCTCTCTCTTCGTTATGTTGGCAATTTCATACAATCACTTCAGAACATGATGAGGTTATGGATTTGCACATTACAAGCTAAATAAATTCTGAATTAAAAACCAAAAAGGGAGTATCATATTGATCAGTTCTGATAAGAGTCCGACAAGAGCAATATGCAACAAAGGGTTCTTGAGGCAATGTGCACTTTCTCCACTCCTCTAAATATGTATATATTTGTAATTGGAAGATGGGGGTCTGAACTGCTCCTGAGAGACAGAAATAAAAAGATACAGTTTCAAAAGTTGGCAATGGGGAGAAGCGAAAGGCCTATGTTTTTTAGCCTCAGTTTTCAAAGTCAAGAAACAATGTATATCATAGCTTGACTTAAATGTCACAGAACAGAATCAGTCTCAACAATTGCAGAATTTTTGCAAAAAAATGGAAGAAAATCCCAAACGCCGTCTTTTCTAGTCCACTTCCCTACCAAAGCAAGGTTGTACTTTTTTTTTTTAGTGCTTTCTGAAGTCTAATTTTAGGTGTCCCAAATAATATGACTTGTATTATTTCCCACAGGAAGCTCTTTCACAGTCAAATAACTCTTTTATTTCAGATTGCCTGACATGAAGCCTAATTTCTCCTTCTCTCAGTTTGATCCCAATTGCTCTCCATTGCAGATATCTCTGCCTTGTTCCAAGCAAAATAGTTTCTTCTACTCTTCAGCATCAGCTTTGTGAAATATAAGAATTATAATTCAGACGTACATTATAATTCAGAAGTACATAACAATAAGGGCTTGTTATAGTTTTTGAGTTGCTTTACTTCTTACAAGTCAGTGAACTCATCAGTCAGTGAACATTCTTACTGTTCTCTGATCTCAAAACAATTGGTCTTCTTTTGTTCTATTGGTAAGAACAATTCTAAAACTGGTAATTTGAGGTGTCACAGATTGTTCCTTGAACGATCTCACACTCCTTGCTTGAGTAGCAGCTGGGTTAAGAACCACAGTGCAGTCTTCAATGTAGAACTCAAGCTCCAAATTTCTAAAAATAAAATAAAAGTAAAATCTTCACCCACTTAGTTTTCAAGGTTCAGACAACACAGAGAAGGTGAAGATATTTTTTGTTCATGGACTGCTCTCTCAATCTTGTGCTGGATTCGCTTGTGGAAAACTCCAAACCTCTGCCTGAGCTCTTCTGTACATTTGGTCTCACTTTTCCCAGGTACCAAATGTACATAAGCTCTGATCCATGTATTTTCCAAAGGTCTTCTCCTGAAGTGTCACTGTCACAGCCACAGTGCTGGTCTCACACCAAGACAAAGTCCTGCTGGGTGCACAGAGCCACACTATGAAACAGTGGTTTTGGACAGCAGCTCATGTCTTCTGCCACACTGACACTTGGGAGAACCACCAATGCCTGCAAAAACTACTCTAAAGTACCTTTACTTGTCGTAGAAAGTGAAGGCATGAAACAGCTGTACCTTCAATTTAGTACAACCTCTAGAAGAGGAAAAGACAGAAGAAAACAAAATAATCATCATTATTTAAGTGCACATAATATGCATTTATACACAAAATTAACTCTTAATTAGTAAAATTTTTTAAATGGCCAAAGCCCTTTGGTCTTTAGGTCATATGTCATTAGTAGAAAACAACATAGTTGGAATTGAAAATGTGACCCTTTTAATCAGTTTGGAGAAAGGACTGCAAAATAATTGATTCAATACTACTGGATTTGCAATCACTGCAGCTGTGCATTCTGAGGTAAGTCAGTCAGCTTTGGGGAAATGTAGACTTTTGTCCTTCAAAGTGAAGACTGGGGTAGATGTTTCAAAGGTGTGAATGAAAGCTTATCCATTGGTCTTATTTTCTTGACTAAAAATGGAAGGTAAAAAGTAGATTACAAACTCTGTTTTTATCTTTTAATCAGCTTTTATATAATCAAATACAATTTCCTCATTAACTGTGCTGTTCTGAGTTATAGCTTTTAAGGCCTTGTATTTTAACAAAAAAACAAAATAATTCCAAAATTACATGTGAAAAACAACATCAACAAGCATCTGCTTAACTTTCATGATCTGAAAAGTAGACAGTTAACTTTTTGTGTCCCCATTTGCTCCTGTGAAACATCACTGAAGAACACTTGAATTCACTGGTATGAGCACTGCACAGATCTTTTAAAGACAGTAGAACACCCGATACAGAAGAGAAAAAACAGAGAACAATAATTGTGTGTTACACAGATCTATTTGCCTGCTGTCACTATCACACAACTGGAAATTACTTGGAAAAAGGTTTGTTTGAAATGAGCTGGTTTAGATTTCAATTATAACAGAATCAAACCATTTATTTTTTAAGCATTGGATACTACATTTTTTTCTTCTTTTTAGAGTGTGAATGACTTTTTGTGTTTAGAGAACAGAACAAAGAAGAATCAAGGTAGACCTTCTGAATATCCTGTCTCTTTTTCGCCCTCCAAAGATAACCCAATTCACAAAAAATTTGATGATCTCTGCTGTATTTGAGACATTTAAGAGCAATGCAGAAGTGAACTGTTAAAATCTTCTCTTATAGAAGAAAGGCAAATACTCATATACATACCCATCTTACCATATATATATTAAGACTTTCACACATATATTCCTACAGCTGACTAAGAAAAACTCCAGCCTTTCAACATCTCCTAAAAGACATTATCTGAATTGTATACAACTTGAGAGAAGTTTCTGCTCTCAGGCACCATTTACATCACTAAATGCATAATCTGGCTTTTTCAATTCCATCAAAATGTACAAACTTTCAGAGCTCTTCCTGCATTTAATACTTCATGAAACACTCTTAAGCAGCATTTGTCTACGCAGGGTCTGTAGGATTGTCTCGCAGCACGTAACAGTATCCTGAACTTAAGCCAAGGACCATAAGTTCATCTCATCTTGGACTATTTCCACCAGGCCTAATGCAGTTAAAGCCTGCATCCCCTTTCTGCCGGAAAAAAACCCCAGCATGACTCTTACTCCGTCAGGAGTCTGATAACACTGCAACCAACTGTCCAGGGCTGACCCAGCAGAGATTACAGGAATCTGAGCACGCCTTCCTTCCATGTGTGCAGTGGGCAGATATCTGCTGGGTTTGCTATGATGCTGAGGCCAGAAATTAAAGTGCTATGCCTTGACAAACCTCCCCTCAGTGGCAAAGCTGTGCAGATGACTTCACATCTCTATACATGACTGTATCAGGGTGTAACTTCCTCTGCTCTGTGGGGATTTGTCATTGAAGATTGATTGCTGTGAGGGAGCAGAATAAGAGAATTCATTACTCTCTTTTAAATAAGGCATTAGAGAAGAGAACAACACATACAATGAAGAAATATATTGTATCTATTTCAGTATTAACCTGAAGTTAGAGAGTCTAAAAACAAATGAGGTAAATTAATAGCAATTAGGACTTGGACAAAGACATAACTTTGCAAAGGAAACAATTTATACAAAGGGTTTCCTTGAAATTAATATGGTACCGTCTACACAAAGACAGACATGGCTTGTTTCACTGCCAGATATACAAACAATGGTGAATTTGATATACAGTCATTAGCAAAGTTAATAATTGGCCCAAGCTAAAGAAAGTGCAGCTCAGTGGAAGTTCAAGGTCACTGACATATTCTGAAGACAACTGTTTATTTTTATACTCCTCAAGAGTTTCAGTGTCCACAGCACTTGAGGTCTCTCAGTAGAGGCAATTTGATGTTTCAGGTTAACACTTGCAAGTTTTGCAGCCTCAGCCAAGAAGTAAATTGTATGTTTTACATAATTATTAAGGAGGTATTTCTTTAAAGTTATTCATATATTAATTTACTTGTATAATATAGAGTTATTTGAAAAGTATACTGGTACACAGAATGGATTTCCCAAAAAAAATTCCTACTACTTTTTAGCCAATTCTCTTAGCAGAAGAAAGTTCTGCTTTCCAATTAAGGATCAAAATGGAAAATGCAAACAAGGCAGTATGCAGCATCTTGCTTTTGCTATATTTGCTGTAGACAGCTCAACAGCTGTTTTCAAATGCCAGTCAAATGAAAAGAATTTGCAAACATGAGTATTGGAATACTACAGGCCTTTAAAAATCCATATTGAAATAATTTAAGAATTTTCACTTCCAACCATGTGATGTTTTATCAGAGATCCTGTTTTCCATCTTTCTATCTTGAAAAGATAAATTTATAGAAACCTGCATACATGCATACATACAATTTATAGAAACCTGCTTGATGTCATATCAAGCTGATACCTACCAGCTTAAAAAACAGTCTAATACTGGCAATGCAAGGAAAAATAAATCCTACAATTCAGAATTAGCCGTTCTTCTCTACAGTACAGTGTAAGTACCAGGCCCCAGCACTATGGTCACTGTACATGATAAGGAGAGTTGTCTTTCACAAGGGATGTAATACTTGATGATCCAGTCACCTGCAGGGATAAACTGCCAGGGAAATCCTCACCTCTTAGAAAAAATGGGAAGCTTTTATCCTGGTTTTCAGTGAAGTTGTAATTACTTAATTTCCCTTCCAAATCAATTTCCAGTGGTAAAAATGTTAGTCCTAATGGCCTGACAAATTAAACTATAACTTCTGAATGTGCTTATACATTCTCACTTATATGCCCTTATC
Organism: Neodrepanis coruscans; assembly: GCA_013400695.1. Taxonomy (NCBI): domain Eukaryota; kingdom Metazoa; phylum Chordata; class Aves; order Passeriformes; family Philepittidae; genus Neodrepanis; species Neodrepanis coruscans. The sequence goes on along the minus strand of VYZS01030785.1, from coordinate 19,246 downwards.
TGCCAATTCTCTTGAAACCACTGTTCAAGTTGATAGCTTCATCTTAGATATTCTTTAGACCGGGGTAAGACTTCAATACTTACAAGGAAAAGTACATATACTCCTAAATTATTAAGGAAGTCTTACTATGCTACCTTAATACTGCTTTTTTGGTATTTTAACTCATTCATTGTTCTGAAAAAATAAAATGTAAGGTGTTTTTACTGACCCTTAAAGTGTCAAAGCTGATATCAACCTTCCTACTGCATAAATCTGTAAATATGCTTTTTTGTGCAGAATCTGTTAGCTGTTTTTATAAGGCAATGCACAAAATATCTAGTTCCAAACTTACATCTATTTACTCAGGACAATGATTTCACTTTGTACAATGAACAACAAATTGCAGTCCTTTGCAATTGCAACAACAAAATACCTGAGAAAAGATTTTTCGATTTGTAGGCCTAGTTCTAAATTGCTAATAAAATGAAGTTCTCAGAAAAAAAACAACATCAGTTTTATTAAATTGAAGACTCAGCCCTTTGACTTACTAAAGGACTTCACTTGTAATTCTTTGTGAAAGTCATTATATTCAGAGAGGAAATTGTGATTGATAGCTATCTGTACACATGGCATAAGCAATGACTACCAGAAATCCAGAGGTACTCAACTAACTTTGCTGCACAACGAAGAAGGAAAATAATTCTAGGGATTAATGTCAATAGAAGATTTTTTTTTTTGTATTTGTGTCTATCACAGACACAAAGAACCAAAGTGGTTTTCTACAATTTTCCTTCTTTGAACATGTAGATCAGAATCACACACAAGAATCCTCACAAGGATACCTCCAGTGCAACCAGTATCTGCTACCATCAGATCAAGCAGGGTAAAGATGAGGAACCACTCATTTCTACCAATTCTGGTGTCAAGATATATCCTTGTTACAGCTGGTATGTATTAGTGCCAATGTGCAAATCTCCACCTGCTGGATTGGATAAAGGATTGAAATATTGAAGTACTAAAGAAAAACAACCAGGTAAATCAATCTGGGCAGAGGAAAGGAGAAAAGCAATCACAGTGAACTCATTCTGCAGCTACACCAGGCCTTTACAGCTCCTGGTACAGCTTGTTAAGAGCAAGCTCAAGTACCCCCACATGGCACTGCATCATTTATCCTACTGTTAAGTCAATGTAAACTCATGATCACTTGATCCAAGAATATTTTGTACAATCCGCTTTTGCATAATTTCCTTGCTACTTAGTAATTTCAAAGCTAAAAAAGGCTTTCATTTTGCATTAAATGCCCTGTTAGGCCCCACATCCATCACTCACACGATACCCTGCAGAGGTAGTCTCCACCCTCTCTGCCAGTTTACTAATGTAGGGGCTAATCCATCTCTTATTATTTTTTTTAATGCTAAATTATACTTCTTTTTTTTTTTTTCCAGTAGAAGTGAGGTCAGTTCTTTAGAGTTTAATTCTGAAAATACTTAAGGAAATACAAGCTGCAGCAACAGAAGTAACATTACTAACATGTGATAAGCTGTTCACACACACAACTGACCAATTAAAGCCATTTTCTGTCCAAATCCCGGGCAGAATTTGACAGATATTTTTGCAGAAATTCATGCATCCCCAAGAGGAATAAACATTCTCTCTGAAAATAAGCTGCTAAAATCTCAGTATGTTCTCTTGATATGCAACCCTGGCTTGCCTTTTATGCAACTCATGATTTTCTTTTTGTGTCTACTCAACTAACACAACAGATCTATAGATTTTAAACAGATATAGTGTTATTTCTTTTTTTCTTTAGCATATAAAAAGATGGGTAACAGACTTGGACAAAAGCCCTGAACCTGTCAGGACTATTTTATGTAAAATCAGTTCCACTGATGCCTACACATTTTTCCGTGCACAAAACCATGCCAGTTAGGAAAGCAATAACAACATATCTTTCAAACAAGAGGATATGAAAGAGAAACAAAAAACCCCAAGACCTCCCTTGTGATCCAGTACCATATTCTGCTCTCCTGTTTTCCTTTTTTGTTATTTATAATGAAGAGGGGCAAACATGATATAGTAACTAGAACAAGTGAAATGGTACATTCACAGACCTGTGTATAGCTTGTGAAAGAGACCCACACAAAGGGGTTACTATCACTAAACCTATTCATTCACTTTGCTCATTTTACCCCTTACTTATGAATCAACCAGAAGAACTGTAATTTCTAGCCAACACTTCCATTTATCAAGGCAGACATTGCAGTTGCCAACAGCGTAAATGAAGGATATAGCATATCCATTATATAGAAGCTGCAGAGCAGACAGTCAGTTTCATTTTCTTAGACACTTGTAAGAGCAGAGTGAACACTGAGCAAGTGCTTTCATGCTGAATTTTCTGTTCTTATGTCTAGTGAACTTAATCTTGTAGGGACCTTTGGCCCAGTTTCCCACTGCTTTTCACTTTATCACTTACACTGTATCTATAGTATAGCTGTTGTGTTGCTCTTCTCTGCCTGGGCTGACACTATTCACATCACAGAGGGTTATATATTTATTTGTAAGAGCGAGGAAAGATCATACAGGATCAGTGCACAGATGAATTAGGCTTTCCATGCATGATCTTATTTAAGAATGAGGTACTGGTAGTGAAATCCATTTCAACGCCCAGAACTCTCTCAGGGTTGGTTGTGTCTGTGGTTGTCTCAATTACCATGGTATGAAAACATGTTTTTTGCACCTTATGAAAATCTCCTTTAGCTGTTTCATAGTGTTTCAAAGCAATCCAAAGGCAGCTGTACAGCTGTTATGTATGTAATACTGAATGTGTCCATTTGACAATACCCAAAAATCAAATTAAGGTGGGCATATTAAAAAACAAAACAATTTTGCCTACAAATACAGTCTCTTTCTCCCAAGTCTGGAAGCCCCAAGGACATTTTTTTCTGTTTGCAATGTTTATGCCTCTGTGCATGCCTCTGTTCATCCTGACTACAAAGCCACTGGACAACCCTGATGCAGAATGACCACAGATGAAAAAGCAACTATGAAGTCCCATTAAGGTTTTGCTACTATAAGCCAGTTTTCAGAAAGCTTAAGTCTTTCAGAGACAGTGACTACTTTGTGCAAGAACACAAATTAATTCAGGAAGACCTATAACAACAGTGCTAAAGGCATTGCAGAAAGCTGCATCTCAAAACTGCACAGCAGCCACTAGTAACTCAGTGTAATGTGAGTACCAAAGACTACTAGATAAAAGACTTCACTAAATATTATACTTGATTATTATGTCTATTTAGATACTAATTTTACATATACTCCAAAGAAGATAGGACTCTATTCCGGTTCAACAGAGCCTAGTATCATTTTCCCAGAGCTTCAACTTCTCATCTGTGATCTCATTTATTAGACCTTAAATGAACTACATAAAATAGCCACATAATAATGCATCAGATGCTCACATACATCCAGGATCTCTAACTTAGGGAACTCAATGGTAAGAGAGTTAACTAAGCCTGCCTCGTCTCACCTACTTGTGATGACTGAACAGAACTTGTCACAGTCACTGAGTACAGAGAAAAAAAGCTTCCACAAAAGCAGATGCTTTTGGGTAATTATGCAATTCTTATATACGAGTTGTGAGATTTGACACCAATCTTTTCACTGTTTTGCTTCTCTTTGCAGCTGAAATATTTTTAAATATTAAACTTAAACTTAATGTACTACTTAACATCAGTTAATATTTATCTTAGATATAACAGAAAATAGTAAATCATGTTATTTTGCTTTGAAGCTCTTAATGTCTATCTCTTAAAATGTGCAAATGTATTTCTATTTGTTATGACTAAGACATTGCTTTCAATTCAAGGTCTTCTTTTCAGAGGACAGTGAGTTTCCCAAAATACCAACCTCATCAAGAAACAAAATTACTAAATATAAAGAGCACCTATTTGGATCTGGCTACATTCTGTTAAGAGAGTCAACAAACACTGCTGACTTTTACAGTGTGATTACTGAGATGTGACTGCTATGTTTTGATCTACTGTTAAAAACCAACTATCTAAATACTTTCTGCAAACTCAGGTTTAGTAGTCACTATGTGCAGAGTCCAAGCACAGATTGCACATACACCTTGGAGGTGCCAAAGGACTGAGAGAAAAAAGAGAAAGTTGCTTTGTGTGTTACGAAATGGTTTGATACATACAGTTGTATGTTGTTGTTTCCAGTGCAGTACAATCACAAAATCTGAATTTCAAGTGCATCTCAATCATTTTCAGGAACAGATCCAAACCAGCAATAACTTGAGCACTGCAGCTAATGAATTAAGCATTGCATCTGCCCCAAGCAACCAAAATCTGTATGCGAAGCTGATCAAAGTGTTTATACACCCCTGTCTTTAGAGAATATATATCCTTGATTAAAAAAGAAAAAAACAAAATAAGTTTCATCCTAATACCACAAGCTGGTACAGGTACCCGCACTTTTGTGCAAGTGCATATGCCACTTTGCCAACTGAAGCCTCAATATTAATAAAATGTGGTAACTAACAAAAATGTTTAATAAAGATGTCACTATAACATCAAGAGTGGTTGCACATTGGCTGCTAAGCTCCATTCCCCAGCCAGTATCTTCTACAGGAAAAGCATCAACTCCCACAGAATTCTTTCTGGTTATGAGTCTAACCCAGATTTTGTCACCATCATCTACAGCAAAACAGCCAAGGCATTCTATGAATTTAAAAAGACCACTTACGCAATCCTCTTTAAGAGTCCCACACTGAGCTTGTCATATGTTATCGTGCACATGGAAGCCGGTACCTGACGGCAAAGCAGACTCAGTCTTTCCACTGCGCGCTGAGCAATGCCCCGTACGAGCCGTGGGTGGCAGCAGCGTCTGCACCGCCTGCGCATTCCAGCCGGAGCACTGTTTTGGGTCACAGGTTCACGCAGTGAACGGGAACCATCCCCACGCACACATACCTAAGAAGTGTCCCAGCTCCAATTGCCAGCACGGAATAAAAAGTTGCATCCATTTCCTCGATTATCTGCCCTGTGGCGTTTCTTTCAGTACAAAGCACGCGAACTGAAGATGCTGACAAACACACGCTGTTAAATAAACAGCAGCTCGCGCTGGATACACAGATGCATAAACACTGATTGTATCGGGAAGCGGTTCAACGATTTGTTTCATGCAGCATGCACAGTAACAGATATCACTGTTATCGCAATATCAGCAATATGTCACTGTTCAAATCAGCAGAAGCACTTGCACACTTTAGCCCGTAAGTCCAGACTGTCCCAAACTCGTTCTGTGTTGAAACCAACCTTTATCTCATATCAGTGTCTTATCTCCTAAATCAGACTGATTTTTCTATCTTTCAGAAAACTTGCTTAGTAATATTCCACTTTCAGAACCAAACAAATCAAAGGCATGCTGACCCAATGTGTCCTTCCTATCTGAAACTCGTGAACTTCTTAAGCGATACAAATCCACCCTTTCTCCGCACCGCAGATATGAGAGCTGTCACATAACACACCGCCTTTAAAAACTCCGAGCAGTAACAAAACCCCCTCTTGCTACCTTTGCCAACACACTCCCTGCCGCTCTGCATTAGCGCCAACAGGCGGATGCAAAAGTGATGAGATTTTAGTCTCAATTTTATCCGTGTTAATTATTATTAGACCTTCAAGAGCGTCTTTCCAGCAGTTCTCCAGCACTCCCCCTTCAATATGTACGTAAGTATTTAACTGTATCTTTAAAAATCGCTCAGCCCCGTTTTCTCAGGTGACCTATTCAAGCATATCTACTACCAGGACGAGAACCAGGAAAAAAAGTTCTTCCCATCCACCGCCGCCTGAAAACAACCCGTCTCCCTTTGCTCGACAAAACAGAAGAGCAGCACCACACACAGGCTGTGCCTGACCTGCAGCCTCGCTTCCTCCTCCGCCGCCGTGAGTAACCCCATCCCAGGGGCGCGGGTGTCCCTGTCACCCCGTGACCTCCCTGCCCAGCCGCCCGGGGCTGCCCGGGGCCGGTGACCAGCCGCGGCATNCAGCGGCCGCCCGCCTGCCCTGGCTGGGGGGCGTGGGGAAGGGGCGGAGGTGAGGGGGGATCTTAAGATCTTGAGGAGAAAAAGCCCGCCCCTGTCTTCAGGAGGGAATAGAAAAAAAATCTTCTTTTAAAAGTAGTAATTTAACACACAAACCGCCCACCTGCGGGACACGATTTCCATCCCCACCCTTGGGAGCGCGGCGGCTTTTGCACGAAAGTGAAGTTCCAGCTGCAGCCTGGCACACCCTTCCACGTGCTCGTACCTTGGCAGAGCCGAGGCTGTTTTTAAAAGTCCACGTGCATGCTGCCCCACGAAATGTTGCCCCATGGCACGGAGAAAAGCCATCACTCTCTTTCCCTGCCCAAACCCACCCACCTGCCGAACCGCTTCTGCTCAGGAGCCTCGTGAGGGCCTGTGCTTGGAGCTGACTGGGTGCCCTTGTTTTTTGTGCCCCATATTGTACACTTAGAAACATATGCAAAAAAAAAAAAAAACAAACCAAAACCAAAAAACCAGAACCAACTTTGTTTTCTTATGGATTTATTGCAACCCTGTTTGCAGATGGGAATATTATGGCCTCACCCTAGCGAGCCTTCCGTGTTTCTGTTTGGGTGAGGGATTTGCTGTGGAGAGGCCTCCAAGAGAGCTGGAAGAACAAGCCCCCCTTGGTTTGTCATACATGAGTGCCTCAGGAATGAGGATGCTGCTAATAACTTAAAAACTGCAGTGTGGGTTCTGGACTTCCCAGCAGCTTTTAGGTGGTGTTTTCTGGTGTCTGAGAGACAGGCCCATCTTCACTGTTTTTTTTCTGGAAAACCTTTCTTGTTGTAGAAATATAAAATTGTGTTTTTCATTGAACTCGATTATAAAGCAGTCCTGACAAATCAATGACACTTGGATCTGAATGATGGCAATATCAGCCTGAAATTGGTGGTAAGTCAACAATGAGCTGTAGCACCTCTGCTCGTGAGGGAAAGAGCCCATAAATCAGTGCACTAGACCTCCCTGTCTTGTCTGTCAAGAGGCATGAGTTTGATTTATTATTCTAAAAATATCTTCCTGATTGCTTGTCAGACTAAATAATTTTCAGTCCTAATTATCTGCTTCAGTTGCTTCCACAGCGGTCAGGATTCTCCAAGCCCATTTCTAGCTGGTCACTAGTTTGAACTTCAAAGCTCAAAATGAAGCTAAGAGGGTCATAGATAGTGCCCCAGAAAAATAAAACTATCAGCTTTTTCTTTAAAAAGCATATAAATAATGCCACACTTGAAAATAGCTTTTCATTATTCATGCCAATTAGTCTCAGCTGAGATTTGGTTTTAGATTGCTAATGCTGAAATGAACTTTGTCCACCTTTTGGATTAGCTAGAAAAGGAACTTCAGAGGAACAAGCTGTAAGAGTGCAGGAAATAATTGGTTAAGTTCTGTTCCTACGGCTTTTCTTTCACTTACTTTCTTTCACTTCCTAACAAGGTCCACACAACGACTCCAGAATCTCTACACTGCAGTAGTGACCATTTCCACCTATGGAGATGAACTGATCCAGTACAATATTTGCACACTGCTCTAGTCTGAAACAACAGCTTTACCTTGTGGTATGTAGTTCACACACAATTAATACACTGCAGTAGGTATTACTTGCCTCTTGGCTAGTTACAGAAACCTGTTGTGCATTAGATTTCATTAAGAGAATTTTACTGGATTGTGTGCTGCCTGGGAATGATAGAAGTCTCTTCTTTCTGTTTTGTTACTGAGAGATGTAGATGAAAAGGAAAAAGGAAAGAAGTGCTCCCTTTCCAATACTGAATTGGAATGAGGGCACTTCTGGAGATGATTATGGAAAAGGCCAAAGATTACTGTAAAAACTGCAAGGAGCTTCGTGAAGGCCAGTGCACTGAAACCCCCATTCCTTCTGGTTCCCCACACGAAATCATCCTCCTCTTTCCAGCTGTATCCAGCATCACAGACCTGGCAATGCAGCAGGTACAAAACTGACTCCAAATTATTATATAGGATGTACTTTTTCTGGGTTTTATTATGTACCATTTTAAGATGATTTGAAGTGTACAGAAAACTTGCCTCAAACATATTTGTAGTCTAACACTACTATGTTTCACAATGCATAGCCATAAATGCTATTTTATTTTCCATACATTCCATCTGCATAATATTTTAAAATATGTTGTGTACCGCAGTTCTCTTTTTACTCTTGACAAACACAATTTAACATGGATCAAACAATATATAGTTTTTTCATAATAAGAGAATCTCTGCATGTGTCTTAGACTCAGGCTGCTGGTTCTCTGTGGTTCCTTGGTACCATGTTGCAAGCAACTGTAAGGCTTGTTTTTGGTTTTGTCATAGATTGGGAACATGTCTCTCAGGTCAAACTGGAGAGTAATTTCTAAGTGGCAGAGAAAAGTAACAGCCCTGGTCAGATATCTTTTTATTCCAGAACACACAGCTGCTACACCTGGAATTTTTCTCCTACATTTCCTTCCTTTGTTGTGTCTTGCACAGATGAATACCAGCTGAAGGTATCTTCAACCTTGACAGCCTTTAATGAGAAATTTTGCACCCTTGCATTTCTGGTCCTGGCCCTTTGGTGGAAAGCCAAATTCATTATGAGCCTATAATTTCTAAAACATTACTGATGTGTAGTCTAACAAGAGTACAAATTAATGGCAGGATAAATCTGACCTAAAACAGGAGGAAGCAGAACATCTGTCTTCTATACTAAGAAGCTATGGCCATTAAGTACAGGAGAGATGTGAATGGCCAGTGGTGACCTGTCACAGTATCTGGTATGTACTGAGAAAGATTTCATTTTGATTCATCAGTTTTTACTATAAAGAAGTGACAAATAATACAAAAACATATAACTTCATAGGATTTTCTTCTCAGTCATAGCTTGTTTAGTACTAGGTGATCATTATTCTTAGCAACTATATCGTTGACCATTTTTTAGTTAAAAATATGTTTCTACACTAAAAATGTGTTTATGTCACTATCATCTCTAAGATTCCTCAAAATCTCACAAAAGAAAACAAAAAAGAGCTAAAATAAATGAAACCATTTAAGAGGAAATAAAAAGTACCCCAGAGGAAGAACCGGAACTATTTGGCATATTATTATTGATTTTGAGTAGAACAACCTGAGAGACTTCACTGGCAAGTGCCAACATAAACACTTGCCAAAGAAAGTGCTTATATTATCATAAGGAATTATGCCTTTCCCCCCTCACCTCCAGACAATATAAGAAAAAGCTGATAATCTTCTTACAGCATTTGTACTTTTGTTTTTTGAATAAGAAGCACACCTAAAGCTTTCTAGTCACCACGAAACACACAAAAAAAGTACATAACTTTAATAGAAAACAAACACTTTAAATTTTGATAAAGGCTGAATATATGTGTCACAAAATATGAATTGGTTTGTATTTGTCATTATTTATACATGTGTTTGTAAGACATAACGAAAAATACCTAGAGGTAAGGGCACTTGTGAATACTGTAAAAAGTAGTTTTTGCATAAAAGTGCATGAAGCTGAAAAGCTTAAGAGCAAAAATAAAAAAGAATAGTTTATTCCTTTCAAGGTGCTTTTTGATTACACATCTGAATAGCTTTCAACATTTGAAAATTCTGTTGCAATAATAGTCTCAGCCATTGTGTTTGATGACTTTGTTAGCTTTAGCACTAACACAATTAACAGAGGTATTCCCTCATATGAAAAGAGATATTCCCATATATTGTCTCCAAATATTGATCTTCCCCTTATTATCAGTACAGTATTCTGTCCTTTCTGTAGAGAGTTAATAACTCAAAATTTTCATTTGCTTTAACACATTTTAGCAAGACATTCCTAAAAGTTCCTGAGTTGCTTGTTACAGAACAATGGAGCCATGTTTACAAATGTAGTTAAGACTGCAATACTGAGAAAAGCTGTAGATAAATAATTAGAAGAGATGATTTCCCTAGAGGGGAATATTAGTGTTTACTTTTTTGTGTTTTTAATCCAAACCCTAAACTCTTACTCCTGATCTTGTTGAGCAAGCTGCTTGCTGAGTTCTTTGGAAATGGTGTCTAAGTACATTCAAGCTCAAAGTAAATAATTAGTGCCCAATGTCAATTCCTCTGCTGATTTTATTTCATCTGCTTATTTCTCTTTGTGCTGTGGGATGTCTTAAAGTGTATCTCTTAGTAAAAAAGCTTTGCATTTTCCTCAGTGCTTGGTTCTGTCATTAATTTTCTGCGTGACCTCTGTGAAAGTACTTAATCACTTTTTATAGTGTGAGTGGAACAAGAATGCATTCATTAATATTTGTGGGGCTGCCAGATACTATGCTGTTGCAAGCATTTACAGTACCTTAAAAAAAATTAATTGCACTATCCAGCTGGTTAATGTTTATCCAGTTACTGAACAGCTAAACAAAAAAAAGCGGAGAGGCAAGACCTACTGTTTGTTCTCCATCAGTATTGAATTTGAAAGAAAATTTTTCATGTTAAAGCTGTAGAATTAGGCAGTAGATGAAATACCATTAGCAGGCTTCTATAGAGAATAATGAGCTGAAAGCATGCCTGGTGCTAGTCTGCAATTAGGGTGAAAAGTGAAATAGAGCAAGAATCAGAATACCATTTTGGGCTCTCGCTTTTTAGAGCACAACCTTTTCATCCCCACCAGGGGGAGTGTACTTGAAGGTAATAATTAGTAGGCACAAACAGTGTGTTTAAAGAGAGTGGTTTCCTTTGCCACTTTCTTGAAATAGAAAGGTACTTTGTGATCTTTATAAGTCATTCCCCCCTCCACCCCCACCTCGAAATTCCTTTTGCTTCAGCTATCACGTTGTAGCAAAGAAGCAGCATGAGTGTTTTCTACATCCTGGGCTTATTATTCTGAACATTTCTATTTTTAAGCGTTGATGTCAAGTACAAGATTTAGCTCAGAATTAACCTAGAACAGGATGCTAAGCAGCAGATGAAACTCTTCTACATCATGGCATACACAGCGTTTGCAGCTTAGTTATTAATGTAGTCAAAGTGAGGTGAAAGTCCATATCTGTCCATTTTGAGTAGAGGTGCCCAGGTAGTCCCTACTGCTCCTGATAGTAATTCAGAAATAACTGACTATTCCCAGCAAATTATTGTACTTCCTTGTACTCTGCCTCTAGACTGCTACTCTTCTTTGTCTAGTTCACCACCAGTCAAACCTGAAATACTGTTCAACTCTGCAGTCATTAAAATTATGCTCATATAGAAGGCCCATCTATATTTTTGGATAGTAGGAGACAGACAGGCTGCAGGTCTCATAATTTGTTTGTATAAGCAAATTTTCAGCTTCAGCATGTGGATATATTATTGAAAATCCTTCAGGTTTTCTTTGACATTATAATGTGGCCCTTTGTGTCTTAATTAAAATATAGCCTTGTTTGAAACAAGGATTTCTCTTTTGAACTGAAGAAATTCTTTACTGAGAATGGTGAGGCTCTGGAACAGGTTGCCCAGAGAAGTTGTGAATGCCCCGTCCCTGAAAGTGCTCAAGCCCAGTTTGGATGGGGTTCTGAGCAACCTGGTCCAGTGAAAGGTATCCCTGCTCATGACAGGGGGTTGAAACAGTATGATTTTTAAGGCCCTTCCAACCCAAGCCATTCTATGATATAAATATACTTTTAGTAAATGCCTATCCATCTTTTTAGCACTTAACAACACAATCTGAAATTTTACGATCTGCTGCAGATGAAAAACACTGCAGGGACAAGAAGGCACATATTCTTTACAAGTGGTAGTATCAACCTTTTAATATATGTTTAAAAGGATTTTTCTCTTTGAATATAATTATCACTCCCAGCCTCTGAAAGTACTTTAGACTCATCGTAGGGATCTGAAGAAAGGAGTGCCCTCTGTTGTGCTGTATGTAGATAGGGATTTTAATCAAGTTGTTAAAGAGGAAAGATTGTACTTGGAGGACTATCATCAAATTCACTGTCAGTATTCTCAGCAGCAGGTACTGATACTATCACTGTCTCGTTTTGCCCAAAGTGACATTATTATTTTCAGTCATTCAGTGAGATAAAATTCAATAAAAATTTATAATCATGGACTACTACTAAGTGTAGAATTTCTTCTCATATGAATCAAATGATACAGGTTATGGTGTGCCATTCAAGAACTATTACTAACCACAATAAGGCAGGGCTCAAAAAGATTATAATGGATAATTGCAGGAGGAATGGCTGGAGAAGGGGAAATAAATGAGAATCATGGAGAATATAACACATATCTTGTAAGTGGAGAAAAACAGTAGTCACAAACTATGAGAAAAGAGAGAATTTCACAGCTGGGAATACAGTGCCAGGAATCTATTCCTGCTGGCCTGGGAAGCTCCTTGGAGAGACACTGTTCTGCAGAAGGGAGTCTGTTGCAGTGGTGAGGAGAGCTGCAGAAACAAGCCCACTCAGCCTCAGAGTGCAGAAATGCTGCTGAACTGGAGTCTCAAAGGGATAGGACATCTCTGGATATTCCTGGGAGCAACTTGAGTGGTTTTCCTTTGTTTATGTGGTTACTGAAGGCACCATGATGGAGGTAGCTATTGGGAAGAAGATTGCTGGGATAAAGAGACAATCAGATAAGCTGATGGAGGGAAATAATTACTTCTCTTTATGATGTTCATTGCTTACTTTTCTTTCTCTGTAGTTGTATCCCTTTCACACCAGACTTTCAAATTACAGAGCTAACAAAAAAATGGAAATGAGGGTATATAGCAAATATCTATGATCAAAGGTATTTCTCTCTCCCACACCAACCTTGAACTCCCTCATGTTGTGGAAAATGCAGAAAGCAGGGAGATCAGTATAGAATAATACATTGTGTGTATTTTATTTTCATAAAACACTTTAGAAAGGCTTCAGAAAAGGTGTTCAAAGCCTCAAATGTGTGTGAGGAACAGAGTAACTGACATTTTTACCTCACTACTTTTTTTTTAGAATAAAACTTGACAACATATTGGCACTAAGCTTCAAAAGGAGAGGGCTGGATTCTCCTCTTCATTCTCTTTTTTTCTGTAATATTTTTTTCTCCTTTCTTTTATCTCTCTTTTTTTTTTTTTTTTTTTTTTTTTTTTTGGAAAACTGACACGAAATTTTTTGGGGTTTGGGGGGTT
>VYZS01030758.1:0-18185 GCA_013400695.1 Neodrepanis coruscans | reverse complement strand
CTAGAACATCAGTGAGGAACAAAACCAAAAACATCAGACCTGCTCTCTGCCTCAGTGCTTACTGCTTATTTTAAATACATATATATATGTATATATATATTCTGCCATCATAGATTCAAGGGGGTTTTTGGGGGGTGGAATACATGTAGGTGCTGCAGTAAAAGCCCAGGCAGCCAACATATATACTTTCAGCAGAGCTTTTCCCATTACTCATCTGGCAGCAGGAAAGAGAAAGCAAACTCAGGCAGTTGATAAAGCTAAGCTAACAGTGCTGTTGAGCAAATGGTGTGTCAGGGAAAACAGTTGGAGAAGAGTATCTGGACAAACTTTGCCATGTAGGCATTGCTCCCAAGTTTCACATGCAAAGACAAAGTAAAGAAAACATAAAGCTGATTTTTTCAGGACTTGAACTGTCTGACTGCAGTTTAAACCAATTTGAGAGTAGGTACAACCGAGTTCACCATCTGACCCTGTAACATGATACCCAAACCGAGCAGTTTGAAGTTCACTTCAGATTTCTTCATTTGGAGGATTACGAAGAAGCATTTCCTGAGATGTCATGCTTTAAACAGTTAATGGCATGTGACAACCAAGTGCTTTTATATTTTACATCTAAAGTTGCAAACACATGGCCTCTCCCCCAAGCAGAGAAATACATAGCAGCCCCAAGAGCTGGGGCCCCCTTGGACTCCCCTTTTACTTTAGTGGGCACTGGATGTGACCAGGAGTTTCAGCACTGTAAGTGGGAAAAAAACCTTCTTTACAAATGCCTCTCGGTGAGGAACTGTGGGGCTGCAGTGGTACCACGGAGGAGGCCAAGAGCCACTGACTGGCCACAGCACAGTTACATACTGAGCCTGGGTCACCCCAGCCTCCCCAAACAAGAGTTTTTATGCCTTTTCCCACTTACTTCTTAAGTTGTATGTGGAACTATATGAACATCCATCAAATAAGACAACGTAGAGTTTCAAAGGCACAAATGAAAGCAGAAGCCCAGACTCTCTGGTGATCTCCCTCAGGTGTGTCTTAAGGCTTTTGGAGTCAATTAAATAAAGCAGCACCATCTGACAAAAACCTGCCGTTTTGCACAGTACCTGCCCAGGTTTCCCCTGCACCACCACAGGCTGGAGCTCAGCAGGGACACTGTGTTTTATGGAGGACAAGCCTTTATGGATCAGAGTCCTTTCTAGGGAACATGCAAGTTCTAGAGGCATTGAAAAGGATATGTATGTATTACATATACAAAAATTAAACATACAAAAATAGAATTCAAACTTTACTGATGATCAGAGAAGTTTTTGGTTCAGTTTAATTTCTATTTTAGTTTACAAGCTTTCCTGTGTACTTCTAAGTCCACAATATAGTTTCTGAACTACGCTAATCCAAATAATCATCCTTAATCACTCCACGATATGAAGCAAGAGGCATCACATACAAATCACAAGGACCCAGCTGCCAAGTAAAAGCACTAACCCATGACCTGATACTGCTACTGAGTTCTGCTGAGAATAGAGCCAAAACTATTATCAAGCAGAGTTTGAAAATCAGGATGCTAGCTATTAAGCCTCAAGTTTCCTTCTACTGGAGAAATGCTGTTTCAGCTGAATTTGGTAGAATTAGAGGAGCTGATTATGTTAACCACTGACTGTGTTTCCTGGAGGGCATCTGAGACTACGGCCTGACCCAAATTATTTAATCTTGATTCAGATTTCAACCATTTAATTTTAAACTCCACATATCTCTGGGAAACAAAAAAAAAGGTAATACAAACTTCAGAGCAGCTTTTGAGAGGTAGCGAGGGATAGGCCACAAACACAATTGCTCCCAGCCATTCAGGGCAGCAAGAAACAAAGCCTTGCTGCTCCTGCTCCAAGTGGAAAACTGTCAGATTAAGTTGTGGAGAGAAGAGACAGGGGCTGGTGGCAGCTGGGCACAAGTTGCCTATTTTGCAGAATGTTACAGTGTTGGGCAATCCTCGAGCTTCAACTCAAGTGAAATTTCTGGCCAAAGGATAGAAGAGAGTCAAAGGAATTCAGGCAGGTCCAGGAATCCCTCCCTGGCCAGACGAGTCCCCCGTGCTCACAACCTGACCATCTCTCCTGGCCAAGGAGAGGGACCAGACTGAGGGTCCCTGCCCCATCCCACATTATTTATACCTATCTGAATTTAAACATCAACTCTCTAGCTTAAACCACGGCCTGGCCTTGCCCCAATGTATTTCCCAATAGAAGCATCTACAACTCCACAACTACCTGAAAGGACGCTGTAGCCAGGTGGGGGTTGGTCTCTTTTCCCAGGCAGCCAGTGACAGGACAAGAGGACACAGTCTCAAGCTGCACCAGGAGAAGTTTAGGCTGGATATTGGGAAAAAAAAATTCACAGAAAGAGTGACTTCCGACTGGAATGGGCTACCCAGGGAGGTGGCAGAGTCACCATCCCTGGATGTGTTTAAGAGACTGGATGAGGTACTTGGTGCCATGGTTTAGTGGATTGGATGTTGGGTGATAGGGTGGACTCAATCTTAGTGGTCTTTTCCAACCTTGTTAATTCTGTGATTCTGTGAAAAGAATTCCAATTACTTTGGTTTGAGGTGTTATTTGTCAGACTGAAGGAAGCCAGCCACAGTGTGCCAACAATAATGAATTTATTAGCCTAGAACGGATAAAATATTGATCAACTTGCTCACACCTTCCAACACCTTGCTCAGTAACAGCATCAGATGAAAATACTTCAACCTTTCACAAAAAGGGGTTTTAAATACCACATAAAGCATTTAAGAGTATTTCTGAACTGCAGTAGCATCCAAAACTATGGATTGTGTCTCAAAGTGTTCAGCGAAGTACTAAAAGCTGCATAGCTGTGCTAGCAGGATATCTCATACAGCTAATCAGCCCAGGGGAAGCAGCATGTATTCATTCAGGCCAAACAGCCCTATACCTCAGCTGTGACCACAGGGATGCATTCACAGAGGTTTCAGATGTTTTTCAGCTGCTCAACATTGTGCCACATACCTTAAAACCTGAATAGTTTAATTTATCTCAGGACTCAGTTCAGCATAGGACAGTTTAGTCGAGATACTTTACTACCAACACCGCACAAAAAAAGTCCAGTTAAGTCCAGTTAAAATGTAACAGTGAGGTCAATATAAACTTAGCAGCAACAAAGAAAAAAGACTGAATGAGATGCTACAGCACGTCTCCAACAAGCTTCAGACACGTCTTCTCCTTCACTCCCAGACACAGAGGTAATATTTATGACCTCTGGGTGCAGTCAGTGAACAGTGAGAAGGTTCTGCTGGGCAGCACCATCCCATCTCAGCTTCCTCTTCCTGACAGGATGCCAAAGTATCCCAAAACTGAAAACCCATGCACAGGCCCCCTTCACTCTGGTGCCATTACAGGCTGCTTTTAATTATACTCATGGTAACACAGTATAAATCCCAAATACACTGAACCCATTTCAGTGAGGGACGGTAATTTTGACAGCCTATACCCTCAGCTGAGCAATTCTGAAAAAGCCATGTCCTGGTGAGGCAGCCAAGCCCTCTCCCATACACTCCTGACCTACAGATATGCTTAATATGTTAATTTTTGTTTTGGTTTCAGAACAAAACCTGCCTTTTAAATAAAATTTTAACAGATTCTAAACCAGAAACACTGCACTCCCCTGAGGCATTAAAAAATGCAAACTGAAGACTTCCCATGTGTTGGGGTTATTACTTATTTCCTTCTAAAAACAGAAGAAGTGTTGCAACAGTTGTAATGCTCCAGCTCACTAGGCCAAGAAGATGTTTTCTTTCTGCACACTCATTAACCATAGTGTGGAACTCAATAACTGTTCTAATTTCCTACCTTAAATGTTTTTCTTCCCCCCAGTTTTCACGTTATACTTTACATTTACATAGGACTACACTCCACCACTTACCTTGAGAGTCTAGTTGCTGTCAAACACAATAAAAGGAAAGGAAAAGTGTCTGGAATCACAGAAGCTTTAGTGTTGAAAATTTTAATTTAATTTCTAGAAATGAATTTAAGCACTCAAAGCTTTCTTTGTCAGTCACAGATGAGAAATTGATAGGCTCTGAAGGCAAGCAAATGTTTTTTTAGTTGAATCTCTCAAGTAAATATTTATGTTAGATATAATAACAGATGCCATTTCACACCACAAATTAAATACCAGCTAGTTATTAAATCTGGTGCAATGCTATGAAACTCTCAAGCTCTGTTGCCCACAGTAGGTGCACTGTAACAAGGCTGGCTGGGCTGGAGGACGGCTCCTGAGCCTCAGTTCCAAACTCAAAGCATCAGTCAAGTTACTGCCATGGCCTCAGGAGTCCTCACCTGAGCACAGCTCAAGGACAAACTTGCTCTGTGACACAGGGAGGAATCACCTAACCACACCCTGCTTCTGCTGCTTTTGTAAAACACTCTTGCCTTCAGAATCAAAACACTGTTTTGTCTCCAGTTTGCAAAGACATAGAGCCTGTGAAGAGAGAAGCCTGGGAAACAGAGAGGACAAGACCCTCTATGCTCCAGGTAGCCCAGCAGCTTCCCCAGCTCAAAGACACTGGATTACGTGTGCTCCTTAATGGGTGACACTATCTCTGTGTTAATTTCTAATAACATACCAATATTTACATGCTTGAGGCACAGCAGAGACAAATACAGCATTGTGCATAATCATCTCGAATCCAGCCTGGACAAGTTACACCAGTGGTCCAGCACAAGCTTCCAAGAGCAAGTGTTCTGCTCAGAGGGGCTCTGGCCAAGGTCCCCCCTCCCACTCCAGCCCCACTGTAGGGCCAGGCAGGCTGAAGCTACTCTGAAGCTGCTCTGTCCGATGGTTGTTCTGCCACAGCACAGGCTAACACCAGCTCCACCAGCACGCTGACATCCTGTGGGAGGGGATAAGACAGGAGCAGATGTAAATGCTCCCTTTTTTTCCTCTAAGTATCTGATTTGGCTAATTGCACAATCACAAGAAGGCTTCAAAGCATGCCAAAGAGGGGATAATGACACTTCATGGGTGAAAAGGCCTTTCATTTCTCCTTTTCCTCTAATAACCACTGATGATGGACCATTATCCTACCACATCCCTGCCTTGTTGTGTCTTAAAGCATGTATTTAACAAGATTACTTATGAGAATAGCACAGGGGATGTCTAATAAGGCAAGATCATTAATTTTGAAAGTCCCACTTTATCTCTTATTACTGCAATATTTTTGCCTGCTGCCTTGGCAGAGTACAAGGGCTGTAAACCTGCAGGGCTGGGCAGTGGGATTCCTTTACTCCAGTTGAAGCTGTTTTGCTGCATGTAATTACAATACTCTGTTTATGGCATGTTGTAAAAGCTGTTTTGGATAGGGCACTTGTAAGTCATTCCAAAATGGCAGAAAAGAAAGGGAAAGCTTGGCTGCAATAGCTGAAAGCAGGAGAGGGAAGGGATAAAGGAAATACACGTGGGTATCCTAGAGCAATCCAAATACCCAGGCTGGTGAATGGAGCTGGGGTATGTTTCCTAACTGGTGTGGTGGGACCCAGATGGACAGTGGACCTGGAAACACACCGAAGTAGATGGTTATCAGAGCACAGAGCAATGCTTTTTCACAGGCTTGTCACTGCCCACGAGCAACCCCACTGAACTCAGAGGTAACACCACATACTCAAAATCAGGACAGCAGATTTCAAACACAACTTAAAGACAGAATGACACATCCAATTGTCCTTTCCAAAGTGGATGGCAAGCAGCAACCTGGCTGCAGCTCCTGCAGGAAAGGAGCACAAAATCCCATCAGCAAGAAACACTGCAATGTAGTCTACTAGGAAAGAAATGCTCACAATCTCCTCTCACTCCTGAAGTGCCATCAAACTGGCCGAACTTTAAAATTGCATCATCTTGTTAAAAAAGTACATTAGATCATGGATTAACAAGGTACAAAATAAGGTACATTCATTCTTACTATTGGCAGGCCAACATATTTTCCTCTGTCCATCAGGACAATAAAATAAAGAGTAAAGCTTCTTGATCACAAAATTAATCCAGAATTCTAGCAAAAAGGAGCTAGGAAGGGTGTTGCATTTCACTAACTCCCTATCAATGTAGAATACAAGCACATATTTTCAAAAGAGACATATCCATTGTATGCTAAATACAATAAGTATTAATTAAATCATTATCAACAATCAAAATCTAATGTCTTTCTGTCACTTCCTGATATCTTAACTAAAGGTGTATTTGCAATACTATTATAACAAGTTACAATTTGAGCAATAGAACTGCTTGCAATAATTCAGAAACATGTACACTTTCATATGAATATATCATGCCTAACTAATGAGATTGCTCATTTCATAACTTCAGTTCCATTTTTATTATTTCATAAAACTGGAAGTCCTTATCCATTTTATGAAAAACACCTTTGTGAAATTCATTAAATAAGCATAAAAAATTCATTAAACAAGTGAATTGCATTCATGGCTGCTTTGATGCAAATGCCCTTTAAGCAATGTAAAACTCCATATTGATTTAACCTTTCATGTTCTGATATTTCCATAAGGAGATATATATATATTTATATATATATATATATAAATCTTTATTCAAGGAATGAAATTAAGTGCTGATCCCTTGATCTCCAGCCAGGGTGAGATAGATTGGTCAATTTAAATAGTCACTGCTGATCAGCAAACAGCTGAGTTTGTATTAAAACGGAACACTAGTACTTCTGTATGTCTTTGCTGGCAAATAAATACACATACAATATATTGGGCCAAATCAATATTTTGCCTGAAGTTTCCTCTGTAGCAGAAAGTCCACCCAATATTGGCCAAGTCCTGCAGAACAAGCTATAACAAGGTCATACTGGTCAAGCAAAAGGTACAGGAGCTTCTCCTGAGTACCTGGCGAGGTTTAGCTGCTTGTTCTCATTGCCACTAAAAGCTGTTGTTTACAACACAGCCAACAAGCCAGTCTGTCTGAACCTGACCTGATGCAAAAGGTACATGGTGGAACTGCCAAACTGAAGGATCAACTCAGTTTTCTTGTGGCTACTCTGCATCCCTTTGGTGGTTGCAGTAGTCACTTGTTTCACCAACTTTTAACTCCACTAAACCCACAATCGTCTTCCAATGTTTATGGCCGCATGAAGAGTGAAAGATCACTAATCCTTAATCCATTAGTCATTCCCTTCTGTGTTTTCAATGTATTGTACAAGAGGAAGTAATGTCACAAAGATGCACCCGCAGCAAATATATCTATCTGCTACTCAAGATGTGCATCTGATTAGACCTGGAATTGTAATGGAATAAACTACTTTTACTCCTCCATTCATCCAAAAATGCCCATTGATGAGAAGCGATACAGTTTCCTCAAAGGCTTATAATACTCTAACTGCAGCAAGCTAAGACACATGCAGTGCATTCCAAAATAACCATGGCCACAGCTGCAGGTCATTCTGGATGTACATTCTGTCTTAGCACAATAAGACACCAACATCTCATCCCACCATAAATACCAGTCTTGTAAGTACCAGGTCAGGAGGCACGATGCAAACCTGCAACTCTGAGGTTTTATGCAGCCCCAGGAGATCAGTGACTACAACAGGATTCAGGGTTGTATCTGAGCTGTGATGGTGTGTGATGAGAAGACCTACACACTGCTGTACTGTTTCTTCTGTGCTTCATAAACAGTAGTTTGAAGTAAGAAAATTTTATCAAACAGTACATACATGAAGGGGAATGTGACATATCAGCCTTACAGCTTCCCAAGGTCCATGTGTCAATTCCTGAATCACTTCTACAGCCCTTCCATACCTCATTTTCCTTCCCAGGTGCCTCTCCTGCATACTTCCTTCTCCCTCAGCTCATTTGTCTCCAGTAAACTGAGCCAGAAACAACCCTATTTCCATTTCTAACCATTTAAATTATAAACAATAATTTTTACACACCAAAACAGGTCTTTAATTCTCATATTTCCCTCCAAAGTACATCCAGACATCCTCATTCTCAGTAAGCCCAGCCAAACAAAACAAATCAAGTCTCTAGGCAAAGCTTTCCAGGAGTTAAAAATAAGCCCCAAAGTATGAAAATAAACTTCAAAAAGAGAAAAAAAAATTGGAAAACATATTTAAAGTGTCATCATTCTTAAATCTCTCCTCAATTTTTAACCAGCATCCCAGAAGATGCTGCTTCAAAAAAAGTCATAACATCTTTCTTTTTTTTCCAAAGAAAAAGAGATGGAATCATATTGAAAATAAGCTTTATTATAAAGAAGTCCAGCCTTAAATCACAGAAATGCATAAGCCAGCACAGCATAAAGCTGACCCCAGTTCTGTTTTCACAACAGGAAACAAAAAAAAAAAAAAAAAAAAAAAAACCCAAACAGATAAAAACATCACTTTCCACTTTTGTGCCCCCCGACATTTACTACTCCTCAGATGACTTCTCCCACCTCAAAGGGCATCAGTGACTGAACAAGCCCAAAATGATACTTGAAGCCATTTAACTTAATCATTATTAGGTTTTAGTTCAGACCTCCCTTGACACCATTGACCAACAATAACGCCCCCAGGTACCTTGCAGATCCTTAAGTATCAACAGTCTTAGGGGGGCACATTTCCTCCTATGGCAAGATTTAAAACTGGCTTTGTAATAATTAAAAAAAAAAAAGAAAAGAAAGGCGGGATAGAAACCTTGAGAGTTTTTTTCACAATTACTAATTCAACAGACAAACTATGTTTTATTGATAGTTCCAATAGTAAATTTGCCTTCCATATGCACTTCTTCTGATGCCTAAAATAAGATGTGCAAGAAGAGATAATCTAAGGCTTTTTTTTGATAATACAAAACAACTCAACCAAGAGCTCTTCAATAGAGCCCTGCTCTGGAAGAGCTGTCCCTTGCCTTCCTGGCCCAGAAAAGGAGCTCAGCACTTGTGCTCACATGCTATCATCAGCCTCCCTACTTAGGTGGACATAAATTCACAAGTGTCAGTCCTGCAGGATTAGTCAGAAACTAGATTTTAATTTAAGAAAATAATTGGTCTGACAGCACCATGACTTAAAATTTCACTGTCTACATGCAATAGGAAATAGAAGTATAGACTACAGAGAGCCTGCACCTCAAGCAACTCATTCATCTGGAGCAATATTATTTGGCAGGCATATAAAAATATTTCTGCATAGTTTTGGGAAAAAAATGTTACCCTTAAATTTTGCAGATGAATGAGCATATCTGGGGTGCCTTGAGGTCACTGAGACAATTCCAGCTGAAAGTCT
The DNA here is from genome assembly GCA_013400695.1 of Neodrepanis coruscans. Classification (NCBI taxonomy): domain Eukaryota; kingdom Metazoa; phylum Chordata; class Aves; order Passeriformes; family Philepittidae; genus Neodrepanis; species Neodrepanis coruscans. The sequence goes on along the minus strand of VYZS01030758.1, from coordinate 8,911 downwards.
GACCTGGGAGCTTCCAAGACTTCTGACTTGTGCAATCACAGTGCTGCAACAACACACCTTGGTCACAGGGATGTTGCCACAGATGCCTGTAACTCTCCTTCATTACACACAAAACTGTAATCCAAGTGCACAGTCCCAGCTCAGCTGTTTGCAGGAAACTTACTGCAGCTGCAAATAACCAGGGTGCTGTTAATCTGCTTTCTGCAGCCTTTTCCTTGCATTTAAATCAGTTTCACTTGAGGGAAAAAAAGTTAGCTACGCTAACTAGTCAGTGATGTGTTTGGCTGGAAACCTGTTATGTTTTGCTACTTTATCATGTTGCTATTTCCATGTTCAAAAGCTAGTTAAATTATTTACACTACACTACATATATTGTGTACAACACTTGCCTTGACATGAGCAGCAGCAACTGCAAAACCAGTTTCCTTGAGCAGAATAAGAGAGTGCTGTGCTTTGCAGGGAATGACCCATTCAAAGCTTCAGCTCTCACACCTCCAAAAATAAAAATAAAATCAAGCACCACATAGACATGAATTAGTTTCAAAGTCTCAAACAGCAATATTAATTTAATTCTGGAGAATATTACAAAACATGGAGTATAAAAGGAATAAGCTGAGCACTAGCTCAGTGCAAGAGCCTAGCTACATTTAAAATTCACTGTGAATGATAAATTGCTTTCAGCCAATAACACCTAACATTATTTTAAAATGTATATTACAGAACATGTACTTCAAGAGGCTCTGTGAATATTTTATTATACCATCCCAATCATTTAGACTGTGTGATATACATCTCATTGTAGTTGCACTCCCTTTTAAGGTACAGTTTGATTTCTTCCCTGTCTTTTTATTTATTCAACCACAACTCAGTTGAATTACCATTTCTTTGCTCATCAGCAACCAAACTGGGTATAGAGTTGAAAAGCCCTGAAAACTCTGGAAGCACTTCTGTGCCCAGAAAAACAAACCCCCTCAGGTATCTGAGAAGCCTGAAATCCCACTCCAGTGACCATCCCTCACCAAGGGAGTGCACACACCTCCAATTTCGCTGTTCTGTAATACCACACAGCAGCATTTAAAGAAAACATACTATTTCTTTAAATGTGAGAGGGCAGTGCTGCAGCAGGATGGGTTTCCTACAGCTCTGCTGATGCAAAAGCTAATACCCTATTTTTCTGAGATCCAGTACAGGCTCTCAAGCACAGAGCAAGCCCCTACTGATGCTTTTCCCTTGTGAAAAAAACAACCACCTCTTCAAACTGGAGTATGTTTTTCCAGTGCCATCTCATTTTTCACTACATTCCAATGGGCTCTGGCATTCACCCACTAAAACAAGGGCTGTGTACAGTGACACAGGCAAAAAACACCACACACAGTTTAAGATAGTTCCAAGCAACGGTTATCTCTGGCAGATCCAATGGTGCCTCCATGGGATGCCATCAGAAAACAGCACAGTGCTGTACAGACACAGACTGCACCACAGCTTGTCACTAAGGAATTTGCAGCTTTATTTCCCTTCTCTGTGTTTTGGTATGTTGAAAACAATAACTTGTACATAGAGCAGAGGCTGGGGAAGAAGATTAGAAACAAAATTTTTTAGTATAAAATATTACTACACTTTCCAAATTGATCTGCGAGCCCAGCAGCTTCTAAGTGCCTTACTGTATACTATTATTAAAATTCAGTTAAGAGGCATTTTACTGAATCAGGTCAGGGCCTGAGTGTTCCCTCCAGTTCATGCCTTGATATAGCACAGGTCTTGTGAACCAAGTCATAGATATCAAGAAACATTACAGGTCAAATCAATATTTTATAGCCTTTTGCACAGACCACAGTCTGAAACTCTATCAGCATGGTGTTCTGCACAGAAGGATTTGCAGGAGCTAAAATAATTTACACTAATAAGGCACTGACCCATGCAGTCCTTAATGATCATTTAGCTTTGGCAATACTTCTGAATGCTATTGAGCTGCCTGGGAGTTGTGGGTTGCTTTCAGCAGAAAACTCCTACATCAGATTAAAGGCATAAATAGTAACCTAACCACAAGGCTCAGTTTTGTTCCATGTAAATCCATTCTTATTATACAAACTGCTAAATTAAGAAATGAGGTATTTAAGACAAAAAGGTTAAAACAGAGCCAAAAGCATACAAACAAACATCATAGGAATTCATTTCATTTCTTGCCTTGTTTGCCTATTGAAGTGCATATGTTCCTGCAAGTGCTATGAAAATATCATAAGATCGTAATTATAAGGTTTGTTGAATTACAGAGTAAAGAAGCCACTTATTTACATTTAAATATGAACAGTGGTAATTGATAACATGACACGCTTTTCTGTTCTTGACTCCAGAAAAGTATTTATCTACCAACAGCTTGATGTGCTCTCAACAATGGCCTGGATTCATGAAAGGGATAGTTAGTCATATCACTCCCTGCTTTATTTATTTTTCCCTTCTGATTTACAGACTCAAGGAGGGTGGTCCTCAAGTGCTCAGGCACTGATGTAGCAATGAAGACACTGCAATACAAACAGGATTGTTACTAAGTTGGTGTTCGATAATTCTTAGACCTGTCAATATTGGAAGCCTTGCAATAGCTTTAGAAAATCAATTTTAAATTGACCTCATTGAACTGGTGCAAAAACCAACTGCAGATGCATTTAAACTGATTAGCTCTCATTAAAGTCCAATAGGGAGCAAACCCAAGTCAAGCCAATGCTGAGTACACTCAGAGAGGGTTACAGGAGTATAAAATGAAATTGCACTAATTGAACCAGGATCTCTAAGGAGAAAAGGCATCCAGAGAAACCTCAGCAAAGGCACTGCAGCCCTGGACACATTCTGCTGTGCCAAATTCACCCATAAAGGATACCTGAAACTTGACCCTCCTTACAACACTACCAGTGTCAGCAGAAAGCCTCCAATAGATTCAATTCCACAAAGCAAGGTGAAAAGAAGAGCAAAAGCCCAAAGCAGAGGAAAGCAGCTTGCTCTGAACATCACATCACTCAAATCCACATAGCAATGAGCAGTTAGTCCTGGAGAGGCAGAAGGTGGCCTTTCAGCACACTTGCTTCTTAAAGATTTACCATCCCCCTGTCCTAGGATAAGCTCTCTAGAAAAAATCCTAAACCAACAATACTTGAGCCTGGGCCTTCTTAGAGGAAGTTTAATGTTTCATTGCAGGGAGCTGGAAATTCCCTTTCCCCGAGGTATGCCCCAAACAATGTCTCTGGCTATCACAGACAGCAGGGAGAAGCTTGCAGAACTAAGAGCAGAATCAAAGAAAGAAAAGCTGCCAGCTTTTATTTTCTTGGTTTAAAAAAAAAAAATAAATTGCATAGCCTCAAAATATACAAAGATTTTGCAAGTTATTTTTGCTGTCAAGTATTTTTCTTTTTTGTTAGATATTAATAATTCTCAACATGCAAGGACTGAAGTTTGAGGCTTTCTCCAAGTGGGCTCTTTCAATGCACTGCCTGAGAACCCAGGGTATTTTATCAGGTCTGTTTAACAGCCACCCACTCCACCCTGAGTTAATGATAAAACTTTCAATTAACAGAAGCAGTTTTAGGCTAATGCTAAACCAGTGAATCCCAGCTACCTACTCTGCTTCCCTCTACCTGTCCCAAAACACTCCTTGTTTTCTGGTTCAGTAATTAAATGTACCAAGGCCTTTCCTGAAGACTCTGAAAACAAACTAGGCTGACTGGAGTTTAGTAAGCGCAGGTAACATTTACCAGGAAGCACTCGGGAGAGGAGAAAGAAAAATATTTGGGGGTAGTCACAACTTGTATCAAACGCTGATAGAAATCTTCAAAGTCATCACATCAAAGACCAGCAGAGATGGGTCTCTGCTGGATTGTGTCACTCAGTTTGTGGCAGAGCAAACACCACAGTGGCTGGAATGGCCAATACTCGAGAGTGAGAACAACATCTCCAAAGCAATGGGTCAGTAAACACCATAATGAAATGTGACAGTAACTTCATTTGTAAAATATACACTAAAGCTATCAGGGCAGAAATGCTAATAGCAAGGCCAACATTTGCATAATTACACTGACTTAAAGGCTCTGGTCTTAAATTGACCTAACAATGTCTCTTACTGATGCAAGCCCCACTGGGCTGTGCTGTTCCTGTGCCCTGGGCCTTGGCTGCTCCCCACTCCAGGCCATGCAGCCTGGGATAGAGCCAAGAGATTTCCACTGCTGGGGCTTCAGGAAGACTCTAGTGTAACACTGTGCATTAATGACAAAGTGGCTTCTGAAGGATAGTGGGTTTTAAATTTTCTGCATTTCTTTGATGTCAAAAACCTGCCAGATGACTCTCACCCTTTGAGCTCATTCTCTAAGCTCCAATAAAACAGCTGCACTTCATCACTATACCCCACAGACTAGTCTGGAAGAGCAAATATGGGGCAAATTAATGGCAAAAAAAGGAGTACAAGTACAGACTACACTGATGCTATCTTGAAAAAAAAATGCCATCCTTGGGCACAGCAAGAACTTCCCACACGTTTGAACCATTCCCTGTGGAGTTCATTCACTACGTCTACAAACAACTTGTTTTTTAACTAGTTTCGGATATTTCTTCTGCATATATATCTATCAGTACTAGAGAGATTGATCATGTACAGTCATGTGGCACTTAGCCATTCATAAAGCAACTAATTTTATATTTATTAAACAAAAAAATTCATATTGTTTGTTCATATCGTGAAGGTTTTTTTTCACATGTTTATCTTCGTTTGCTACTGCTCAGGGCTTATTTGGCACATATGACCAAACCAAAGGCACAGAGATAAGAAAAGGCAGCCACTGCAGCCATGGTGCTACCCAGCTCTGAACTGGGGAGATCCAAACTAGATCATGGGAAAGCAACACATACAACCCTGCACACAAATTGCCTGCAAACAGGAGTCACCTGTCACAGCAGAAGCAGATTGAGGCTGTTTCCCACCTGTGCTCACAGCTGCAATGCCCAGGGTCCCTGTGCAGCCCTGCCCCAGCACAGCACAAAGGAGAGGCAACCAGTTATGTCCACAGTGAAACCCCATAACAGTCCCTATGACCAATGGAAGGAAGTTGAATAAATATTTAGGCTTAACAGAAGAGTATAGGTAAAAAGTCTATGGGAAAACATTTTTACTGAGTAATTTTACACAGTAAACAAACACAGAAAGCAATGAAGAGCACAAACAAGCCAGGCAAGAACCTCACAGCAAGACTATTCCAACACTGCTGACTGCCCACTGCACATTTGCTCAAGCTTTTGCTAGCTCTGCATAATCAAAGAGGCACTGGGAGCTGATGCATGAGGAACAAACTGAGCAGAGGAAAAAGTCCTTGTCCATCTTTTAGGGTTCATCCCTTGGGAGCCGTACAATTAAAACTTTGAAGAAGCAGCACTTCTTAGGGTCACCCCACTGCCCCAGCAAGGCACCCAGGCAGACCCACCACTGCATCAGCACTTGGTAGAACAAACTCACCTTTCACTCTCAGCAGCAGCCAGTGAAATATATATACAAATATCTCCTCCACCACTCCCACCAGTACAGATCTCTGGTGCTAAACTCATCCATTCAAAGACCAGTATGCTTTACAAAGATAATAAGACAGAAAAAAACTTCAAAAAAAAAAAAATCATAGGCAGCTATATGTTCTTTCCGGGTACATATGCAAACATAAGGCAACATCATCTTTATATTAAATTCTTCCTTGAAAGTAATAAACATTACAGATTCACATTCTATCTTTGTTACATTATAGTATTCTTTGCTTCATTGCCCATTTACAAATCATGAAGAATTCACAGATGAATAATGGACTCAGAATAATATCCATGTATGTGGATATATATAAAAACATAAAACCCAGCACAAGCCAGGAAGAGAATAAGCTCTTCCTAGGCACAGTAAATTAAAGACTAAAGTAATAAAATTAAAATTAAAAAATCAAACCAATATTGTTAAGTGTCTAAAATCCTTTCCAGTGGCTCTGATGAGCAGTCATTATTCTGTTTCACAATAAAGCATGTCATTTCATTGCCTATAGATTCTCTCCATGATATATCAATGAATTATTTTCTGGAGGTTTCCCCATTGTCTCTAAAGAATTTACAACACATTAAATTTACCTCCTATGTCTCCTCCAAAATGATAACACTACTCCAGCTACACACTGCTGTTTGCCTTAACCAAGGACAGAGGTACCTCCAGCCTCTGCTACTGAACTGTTCTTCAAACTCAGGAAGCCACCTTCCCTCTTTGCAGCCCCTGTGCCCACCCTTCTTCCCCCTGCCCAGGAAGGCCCTTGGCAAGCGCTGCCTCTCCCAAGGCAACGTTTGACCCAGCACAAATCTAACTGGAAGACATAAGTACAGAAGGGATACCACCACATTTCTCACCCACCTCAAGTAGTCGCTATCCACCAGTCACAGCTCTCATGACCCTTCTTCCAGCCACTCTTCATCCTAAAGCACAGCCCAACTCCTACCACCAACCAGACCCACACCTTCCTCCGGCTTCAGGCGTAACAAATTAAGGCATCATAGAAGCAGTTCTTGTATCAAACTGGAGCTGCAAATAACTCTCACCTGTTTCCAAACTCCAATTAAATTGTGGGGGAGCAGGGCTGGAACTCAGACACACCTGTGGCTGCAATACCCACATTGTAGCTGCAATTTGATATTATTTGTAAAATCCACATTATTTATGAAGTTACCTCCCCAACAGGCATGCTGAAAAATGTTATTTACAGATTGTTTTTAACATGTTTTAAAAAAGCTCATTGCTGATTATTACTTCCTAGTAGAAAGTCTATCAATAAAAATAGATACCCTTTTTGTGAGTTAAACTGTTTGAATAACTTTTAAACAATTACTCAACTCCTCTGAAATTTCTTTCAGGGAATTGAAGGTTTTTGCTCTATCAAATTATCTGGATTTCTCATGGATTATGCATTTCTCAAAAACTCACTCTTTACAGATTAAAGAAAGAAAGGGAAGTTAAAAAGGACACAATAGAAAGATCAGTAAAGAAAAATATTTTAAATATTAATGACCAAGGGGGAAATGGAGACACATTAAAGGCAAATGTGAGAGCTTTTAAATATGTTATTAAAATTGATTTATAAATGAGACTCATCTTTAACCATGTGCTTTAGCCTTCACTACTTATTTCCTTCTGCTGTCTCTCCATGCATTGGTGTCACCACCCAAAGTCTATGGCATTAAGGAAAGGCATCATGAAAATACTTAGGCTGGGAACAACTATGGGTTGTTCAAACTGGAAAATATCATTACATCTCAAAGAATGAGATGAGAAGTCACCTGTTTTCGACTGCTGCAAAAGCCCAGGCACTTGCAGGACATCTGTTCCAGGCAAGGCTGGAGGCTGGGGGCTCCCTGGTTGGGAATGCTCTGCTCAGCCCATCATGCCCCAGAGCCACCCCCCGGGTGGGAATGGAGTGAGTCAGAGGGCAGGCAGAGTTGGGAGAAAGGAGGGATTGCCAAAGTCCACAAATGCAGACAAAAAACATTTACAAAGGCAGAAAAAAGACATTTCCAATCTCCTCCCGACCCTTCCTTTGCACAGAAACGATGCTCATGGCCCGTGTGGCTGCACTCCGGCCCCAGCCAGGCTCTGACGGCTGATCAACACAACAAGGCAAAACAAATCAGCAGTTCCACTGAAAACTGTCTTCAGGCTGATGGTGAAAGACTGGAGAAGCTTGTCCTGTGCAATCTGGATGTGAACCCCTATGCAGCACACAGCGCACTTCCATTCTTCCTTTGGCACCAGATCCCACATAAATTACCGCAAGAACCTGCATTTTCACAATGCTTTTTTTTTTCAGCTTTGAAAATACCCCAGTGATGCACCCCAGGGCCAGGACAGCAGACTGCAGATCACTGCCTCTGGCATGCCAGAGCCCAGGCTGCTGCAGCTTTCTGAGCAGTGTTGTCGGGGATGTATCACACGACCAGCAAGGAGCAGCATGCGAAGCCATGTGACTCCTTATGAAAGGACAAGGCAGCAGATGTGTATTGCACTTACAGCCCAATTAACATAACCAAAATTGGGGAAATTATCCTTCAAAGGAACAAATTTTGTGCTTTAATTTGTATAAATGAACAGTACAAGAGTGTATATAACACTATATATTTAACAAATTAGACTCCATTTATTTAATTTTGCTTAAATATGAAAAATGTTTTATTTTAAAGCTGCTATAAACCACCAAACCATTATAGACAAAGACTCCAAACAGAAACATAAAACATCACTGAGAAACACAGATCTTGTAGGTTGGATTTCATGGTGAGAATGGTGCACAAAACTCATTCTGCATGTCCTCATAAGATCTTTTTTATAGCAGGTTATGAATCATCACATGATATCTTTAAATGGATGATCAATACTATATTTTCCCATAAAACGTTTGGTTTGAAATCCGATTTTAAGTGCATTAGAGTTTTTGTGCACTGAATGAGTGAGTGTCATAATAAATTGTCATCAAATATGAAAGAAATATAGCTTAGATTAATTGCCATATTTATTTATGAGTCTATAAAATACATTGTGAAAGTCCTGGCACATTTTTGGGATACCAGCTTGAACTTTCAAGCAAGTTAAAAGCATTAAACGAGACTGGAAGTAGATTTATTATTGGAATGTTTTTAATTGCAGTTTTAACCAGACACAGGTATTAGAATGGCTGTGCCCTTAATAGCTGTCTCATGTGTTTTTTCTTTAAAAATTATATACTTTCCATATTTTTATTGATTTCATAAGATTTATTGTAGATTAGTGCTGCTTGTGTGTGAAATCACAAGTGGTCCCAGCTTCCCCAGAGTAGTGAGCTGCAGATGGCCCATCGCTGTGGCCACTCCTCCCCCTCAGCCCTCCGCA
>VYZS01030746.1:0-10137 GCA_013400695.1 Neodrepanis coruscans | reverse complement strand
TTCTCTTCTTCGGCATGGCTAGCCTGCTGGCTCAAACCATTGTTGACATTACAGATTCACAGAGCTGTCAGTCTCTTGTACAATTACAGTCAGCCCAACAGTACAGGTTTTTCTGTTATCGTGAGCAAAAAGCTCTGTGAAACAAACATTTCAGGCACTATAACATATTGCTGTTCTGTTCCTCAAGAAATGCTGCCTTGTGCTCAAGTTAACAGCACTGTATTACAGAAGACAGGCTGTTTTATCCTATGCAATTGTATTAGCCTGCAAAAGCCACTATGTGGAACATACCACCAGACCCAAAGGGCAACCAGTCCTACATTATTTAACCTGGGTGTTAGTCAACCAGGTGCTTCCCATAAAAACTGGAAATGCCACAGAAGCAGAAAAGATTGATATGAAATTAGAAAGCAGAAGCGCTTTCAGAAATAACAGTTATGGACAGGGGAAATCTCTTCTGACCTTGCTCAAGTTTCTTGATGAAAAATAAGACTAGCACCCTGAAGGCCCAGGAGCCTGGAAGTCAGCTGATTACAGCTGCAGAAGAATTCCTCCTGTTTTGGGGAATGCACAGGTGCTGCAGGGAAAACAGAGGTGCCTCTATAGTCCTCCGGCTCCCTTCTCCAGTCTCAGCATCACAGCTACTATCAAAGAATTTATGCACTGAAGCTACTGTTACTTCTACTCAGAGGTTATCATAACAGGCTTAGTTTTACAGTAACGTTAAAGCTGATCTCAAATTATGAAAAAATTCTGCTCCTTCCTGTCAGCTGCACTGTAGAGATTCCCAGCTGGGTAAGGTTTTCAGGCTCCAACAACAAATCTTTTCCCAATTCTCCCTTATTGAAAGTCTTACAATAAATACTTCATAATTACAGATGATAAATAATATTTACGGGTTTTTTTTACTCTGCATTTTGCCAAGCCTCTGTCAGAGCACAGATACTATGTACTGCAGTAGAAAAGCCTGGAAATAGCATCTCTGCCTAGGGAGAATCTGTTTGACTATGGTCAGGCTTCTTGTTGCAGAGTAGAAAAGAGCCAAGAACTGACATCTTAGTAGTGTGGATCCAATTAGAATTCAAAATCCTAAAGAAATCAAAAATTCTGCCACAAATTAGCACATGGGTCCTTGATGTGAAATAGCAAATTATCTCTCCATTTGTCATGTGGTTGAAGGACACAGTTTCTTCTGGCTAGTATTAAAAATATCACATAATTATTGTCACAATACTTGCTGTAGAGTCAGTTTTGCATTACAATTGTTATAAGCAAAACAAAAGGTTCACAGGTAGGAAGATCTAAAACACAAATGCTTACCACAAAGCTATAACCTCCTATAGCTAAAGTGAATCGACAGAGCTTGTTTCTTGTAAATTCAGCTTTGTTATTAGAACAGAATGATAAAAATTACCTCCAGCAATGGGGGGGGAAGGCTTCTTAGAATTCACATGATTTCACTTTGAAAACTCAGCTTTTTGTGTCAAACACCACTTGTGGAGTCTGAAAAACTGGAAGCTGGATTGCTTATATTGCACAAAAACATCATTCTTCTCTCTGGGGCTGCTCAGATTCTGTACTTAATTATTGTAGTTTCCTATTCATTTATAAAAAAACACCTCCAAACCTCTGCACCCCAACTCCTTTAGTGCAGGTTATCCAGTGAGAGATTTTCCTTAGCCTTTCCTGCAAGGTTACCACTGCTGAGCTGAAATGGAACGTGCGACATTACATGCAAGTGTGTATCAAACCCAAGCAGTTAAAAAAATAACCAACGAAAGCTCTGGCTGAAAAGCTGATAATAGGCTTTCTATGACATTGTCAATCACTTCGTGTTTGAGGGTCCATAAAGAAAGCTGATTATTCCCTCTCCTAACCACATCACAATTACTATAGCAATCCAGTAGGTTTCCAATCCAACAGCCAGAGTTCTCAAAAAATAAACAATGATCCTCTGATGTACAGCATTTTCCATTTAATCTCCACTCCTAAGAAGCCCTTAAGAATGAAAACTAAACTCGCAGAGTTGCCCTAATCACTGCTTCTTTTAAGAAGTACTTTGTAACATCACATGACTAACAAATTCAATACTCAATCCTCAAATTCACACCCAACTTTTGTTTTGAGGAACCAAGATAGAATTCCAAAGTTAGTGTGAAATTCCCTACATTCAAGAACTTGCAAGACACTTAGTCACAGTTATGTGTAAAGCAGCTTTGATAATATTTCAAACTATCCTCCCTGCAAAACCTCCAACTAAACAAAAAACCCCCCAAAATAAAAAAAAAACAACGAATCCCCAAATAATAAGTCTGCTAACTTCTACCCATAAATTTATCTACTTGCCTATGTGCTGCTGTACTATGTATTCTTCATAAATGTAAACACAGAACTGCAACAATCCCCTCGGAAACAAAAGTCCTGCCAAACTATCCATACATTTTTCTTGTATTCAATATAAACACTGCAAAGAGGGAGCCTCTTCAGCTGAAGACTCTGGAATATCTCAAATACTTTAGTATATGATTCAAAGAATGTTTGACTTCACTAGATATAGAAACCCTGACAATTTTACTCCCTAAGAAACAGTGTACTTTGAACATCTGCAATCAACAATGGACATGGTAGAAATTGTAGCTGAACGATAGCTCAAAACCAACTGAAATTTCATTGTACACATTCCTATTTGTCAAAATGCAGCACCCAACAAAACAGAGCACTTTGGAAATTATACAGCTTTCCCTTAGCTAGGTGCAAATAAGATGGACTTATGCCAATATAACAATAAAAATACTAAGTGAATTTGTATTTCTATATAGAGTGGCATTTTTCTTTCTTCAGTCTGTAATTCGAAAAAATATGTAGGAACAGAATTGTCATGAGTCAGACTATGAATTCAGAGAAGTGGAGGGCTTGAAAGGTTTCCAGGTAACTCCAGACATGTTCTTGTTTTTTGTTATGAATGAGAGTGAGCAAATAAAAATGAAGAGGCCTCTAAAATCAACATGGCATTTAGGGTAACTGTATGAGATTGGACACAGAATAAAATACACATCTGGTAGGCAAGACCAAACATGCACGAAGTTCTAAGCTGATGGGGTGTGCATCTCTTCATATCACTGCTCAAAAGAAAAAAGAACCGTATGAGCAATAACAAATAACTTTTACACCCTTAAAACAACACAGTAAATATCCTTCCGCTCATGTCTGCTCGGCTTTAGGAGGCAAATCCAAACTTTCTGGCTCAGCTCATCTTCATGAAAATTTTCTGATGTTCACACAGTCTGAAGAAGTGTTCTGATGGTTCATTCAACCAGGCACAGGTACAGGAGTAAGTGCCCCTTCCATACCAAAATGTAACACAGCTAGTGGCAACAGCTTCTACCTCATTGTTTCCATATATTGGAGGAAATGAAGTGAGGGAAAGGGAAATCTTCACTTTTGGCCTCAGAGATGCATGCATGGCATAACAAACAGTCCAAAGCTGTATATGCTCATGCCAATGGAAACCTCATACAAGGAAACAGAAAAGCAATTTCAGAGTTCCAGATCAGACTTTTAAGTTATCTCAAAAGTCTGAGTTATATCTAAACCAGTCTTGGACATTGAAAGATCCACGTTTCTCTCAGTCTTACTGACCTTTAATCCGTGTGATTCCTCCTGTTAGATCAAATGCCTTGAAGTCTATACCTGGTATTGCGGCAACACTTTACTCAATGTCTTACCATGTCTTTACTATTATATATGCCATGAAGCTAAGAGGGCTTGAACATGATTTGATATATTCAGCTGAAGAACAACTGCTTTATGTTCTCAGGCCTTAAAAAGATGCAGTACATTTTTGTGAAAATTCTACTTACTTTCACTACATCAAATGTCATAAATTCCTCCCACTCACCCACCCACCTGTCTGCCCTCCCTCAAAATCAGCAACAACAAATTACAATGAGTGGAAGAAATATTACTCTCTTCTCCCTGCTAAGTTACTTGGCACATTTGAACACACTTTGCAGATGTGCACAGAAAATAATTGAAGTGATCAACCATAATGGTGAAGAAAATCAAGTTCAGGACAAAAAGACAGATCAATTTCCTCAGATTTATTGTTTTTTGTTTTTTTTCTTTTTTTTTGTAGTAAGAGCATAAGTTAGAGAAACAGAAAAAGCATGACTGAAAAGCCATAAAGTTAAAATACCAGAGGAAGAAATACTGTTAAAACTGTAGCCATTACATAAATTCAAGGTGGGTTTCATGTTGTCTCCCAAGGAGTAATGTAGTCCTCTTCACTAGCTTTAAAAAAAAAAAAAGAAGAGGATTCTTGCTCCCCAAAATGGCTTAGAAACAGCTTTCTACAACCTGTAGTTTTTGCTTTACAAAAAAAAAAGATACAGTAGCTGCTATAGCAAATATGTCACGTGACTTTGAGAACAGTAAGGTTCAAGAACCTACAGTCTGTCATGATACAGAGACACAGACTGAGAAAGCATATGCAGTAGTTCAAAGGCTTTAAGCTACTATCAGAAAAAAACTTAAGTCTGTCAAACATCAAAAACTCTCCCCAAGATTAGTCAGGTCAGTGCTTCCAAAGGGTCTTGAAGCACTATCACAATGTTCATGCTTTCCTTCTCTCTCCTCATGTATGTCATACAATTTCCACGCATACCCCACATACATCCTTGCACTGTAATCTGAAAACCTACATAAAATGGTATTTTTAACTATTATTCTCATGCAACAGAAAACACACAGTTATCTTTGAAATGTCTTTTTTGTCCGAGATAAGAGAAACAGGTAAACTCCACACTTCTTTTAGTGAGTTTTCATATGTAGAATGCCTTAATATCTATAAAAAATGCCATAAAAAAAGCGATCATTGAGGAGGATTCAATAGTAAGTAGGGATCTCCTCATTTGGCTTCATTTATGAAATTTAGGTGCCCAATCAGTCAGCTCAGCTCAGTATGAAACCTTGACTTTAAAGAAACCTTCCCTCCCCATTTTGCTGACGGAAACAGAGAACTTTACCAAGGTTACAGTTAAATCTAAGCGTTTCTTAGCTAATGCTTCAAAATACAAGCTTTTGTTCCTAGTCTGGCATAGGACGTCATTTACTATTTTGCCTGCTCCTCGGTTCTCACAACGTTACTGCAAAAACCCTTAACAACCTGCCCTAACTGAAAAAAAAGCATTTAAAAAACCTTTTCAGCATTATTATTTCGAACTAACAACCAACTTAGGAAATTACAAATTCAGACAGAATTGCTTTACACATGCTCTTCCTAAACTGCCAAAAAAAAAAAAAAGAAAAAAAAGACAGCGTTTCTTTTCTTCTACTGTGCAAAATATCTTGGTATCTCGAGTACACGCCACTGTTTAATACTTAAAGAGTATTTAATAGATTTCCACGGAAGTCATTCTTACAAAACCTAAGCACTGACTCAAACGTCCCCGTAGTCACTGTCACAGCTACGGCATTTCTCGAGTCCTCAAGGGAGCCGCGGGCAGGGCCAGGCTCGCCCTGCTGCCCGTGCCCTGCCCCGACAGCGGCGCGGCGACACAGGGACACTCGCACACACACACACAAAACCAACTCTTCATTCTCTGCCCGAGAGAACAACGCTGTCCCCGCAGTTACCGTGTCTGATCACTGCTGCTTCTGTCCAGGCTTTCTGTGGATCAGCTGGAGGTTTTGTCCCGCCGAAGCGAGCTCTCCCTCGGGGGAGCGGCAGCCGGCCAGCAGGAAGGGGTGGCCGGAGGCCGGACCTGCAACACCAGCGGTCCGGAGCGCTTCCAGTAAGTGAACTGGGATGTTCCCGGGAGAGCCGAAGGTCTGGCCGTGCCGCGGTAGGAGCCGGCACGTACACCAGCTCCAGCCTGCCCCGAAGAGGCGCAGTTCGCGATAACTTAACTAAGGGTGACTCAACCGGACCCTTGTAAGAGCGCCTTATCGCTCAGTCGCCCGGGCCGCCGCAGGTTCAGTGCCTCTCCCGTTTCCAGCCCCGCACACGAGCCGCCCCCGGGCGCCGCTCACCTGGAGCGCGGGGAGGCGGCGCCGGCCCGGCCGAGCCCCTGCGGGCGCTGCGCAGCCACCGGGCCCCGAGTTACGGCTCCCGGCCACACCCTTCGCTGCCGCTCGGGCCGAGCCGTCCGCACAGCAGCCGCTGACATGCCGTGACCACTCGTTGCCCTTTTCCATGGATTTAAGAACTTGACTTCCCTAATTTTGTCCTCCAGATTAGCACTACAGCAAAAAATAACCGTTTGTTAAATTCACCCCGTTCACGGACCATTCGAGATACCTTACACACACAAGTCACTTAGACTTCCCCTTCATCCCACCAGGGCCCGCGAAGTTATCTGTGCAACAGGTTGGTGGGATAAAACGCATTTTCTGTACCAAAGGGTAAAATAGGTGTACAGGATCGAGAGCTGCTGATAGAACAGATGACCAGTTATGCTTCTTTTGTAAAGCAGACCTTCAAAACCATCTATAATTATACCTACCATCTTCATTTTCAACTAGTGACCTCAGGCACCTTCAGCTGTACCCTTGATCCAGCTAAGGGCTTTTACTTATGTACAAATCAAGGCACATTCAGTTGACTTCTGAAGTAATGTCTAGATAACTTTTTTAACATTTTATTTGTCTCTTTCCTATTGGCTCAGTCTTTCAGGCCGCCCAGCCAACATTTCTCCAGTTTTGCCACAGTTATTCCAGTTGCTTAAAGCAATTTCAATAATACTGTTCTTTCCATCTTATCAGAATTCATAAGCCAACATTCAGCAAACCTTTTCATGGTTTTCCCGTTGGCCTTAGCTTTCCAGAGGCAAATATTTCTCTGCCTAACCAAACATTTAATTGGTTTTGACATAAAGTATTTGATCCCTACTAGTTGTGTGGTGGTTCTATTTTGGGAGATCCTGTTCATGCACTATTTCACTCTAATTTCAATCCTTTCATTCTCTTTCTCCATTTTTACCAAGGTAGCTTTAATAAACTGCTGATGTACCTACTTCAGAGCCTGATTACAATGATGTTGCCGAAGTTGTGGTCGTTAGAGATATCTAAATGATAAATACAATTAAAGATCTGATTATTTATCTTCACGGACTTCTAGGTATTATCAAACCAATCATCATCAAAAAAAAAAAAAAAAGAATGTATGGTGTTGCTACTCTAAGCAAGTTAAACTACATCCAATAGTAACAGCAGCAGGATTAAAATTCCACATGCTGACATTTCTGGGTACTGGGTAGAATTAAGACATCTAACTCTTTATAGTTCGGGGGTTTATGCATTGCCCAGAACACAGAATTTTGCAATCTGAGATATCTAAAATATCTCACAGAAAAGAATTATTTTTTAATGGAGCAATTCAAAACCAAAACACTGGACCTTCCTTTGAAGTGTAGCTAGAGCTTAAGAAACATTTAGCTTATCAAGACAAGAGTCTTTAACCATCATGTGTGTTCCAGGAATAGGTATGAAGGAAAATGAAAATTCTTGGGGAAGTCTGTGAATTTTCATATACATGAGTAGAATCTTTGCGTAAGAAAGCTCAAGTGTGTGATGAAGTTTAGTATAAAATAAGAGAAAAAATAAAGGCAGAGTATGCTCTAAATATGCAGTAAGGGGAGAAGAGGAGACAGAAGATTAGAAAATTAAATTTATCTAATATAAAAAGATAAAGGAAGCTTACAGTGGCATTTCTGACTTGTGCTCCCTTTCCCATAGCAACACGGCTTTGCTTCCTTAAGGTAGGCATGAGCAATAAGGTAGGGAAGCATTATCAGTGTTGGTATTGCTGCATACCTTTTGCAACAACTTCCAAACAGAAAAGTTGAGGTAAATGTGAAAGGCAACAGTTTTCGAAAAGATCCATTCACTGGTGCTGGGAAATAAGTCACCGCTTGTGGCATGGTGACAGAAACTTCAATACTTAGACATTTTTTTTCCCACAAATTACAGAAAATTATAACATCCTATTGATTCTGAACAGAGCCTAGAAGTTAAGATGTAAATTCAAACTAATTTCACATAAAACAAGGCCTAAATGTAGGATAACAGTGAACAACACACAATGAAACCTTACTCTGTTCTTCTGACAATTGTTTTTCCCCAAATGCATTGTTATTTGAGCTACTGATGAACTAGAAAAGCTAACAAACCTTTACTAGCTGATGGCACTCTGCTTTCATCATTGCCAGTAGTCCCAGAAATGTTTCAGGCACAGTGACAGATTTCAGAACTTCACTGCCACAAGTAATCTATGGAGATTTCCCATAGGATATTTCATGCAGAATCTTTCTTCAAAATATACTTGGGGGAGGTGGAGAGCAGGGGGAGGGGAAAGGAACAAAGAGCAACAGACCATAATCTCTTTTTGGACACCAAAATGCCTCACTAAAACGTCCAGTGCAAGAAAAGTGGCATTAGGGTGAGAACAGAGAAAGAGTAGTTACCTGGATTCCACATTCAGTTCTAGTATTCTGATTCACTTACTTCCTGTATAACATACATTTACACTTCTGTAACATATATCAGAATGGAAGATATTTTTCACAGGGAAGACTGTATGGTACTTTATCAGCTTATCAAGTGGAAGATGCTACAGAAGTGCAAACTGTTACTTTCCTATTGTATAAAGGAAAATGTCTTGCTTCTCTATCTAAACCACACATTCCACAGTTCAGGTAAAAATATCTAAAACCATGCCAAAAACTCTCGACCATTAGATGATCTCTACTGGCTGATTCTAATAAATCGGGACATTTTCAGGCACTGCAATTACATAGGAAGTAGTGTCGTGCTTGTCATTTTTTATGAATAAGAAACAGAAAAGGAAGAGTAATTTCCTTAGTAACATGACTAAGTAACGTGCTAAGTAATGGGACTGGTAGCTGGGCAGCCCTGCCTAAACTGTGATTACTCTTGCATGAGTCACTCCATTCTTTTCTTAAAGTTTTATTCTGCCTTCCAGTGAAACTGAAAATTGGTCATTGTCTTTGTATATGACAATTTACATAACCCATCCTTGCACATACTTGATACAAACCTGATAAAGAGAATTTTCCTACAAGCTACAAGAAGGAAGAATTCACAGGACTGCTGCTTACAGTAGCTCCATCAGTTGAGAGTTACTTTGAATCAAGCAAGATTAGATTCCTCACTGCAAAACTTTTGTCTTCATACTTGATACCTACTTTGGAAATGGGTTTAATGAGATGTGGAATGAAGTCTGGAAGCACCAATGTCCTGAAAGAAACACAGCATCTCTACCAAGTCCTCTCCATCAACATTCCATGTTAACCTGCCATACCCCTTAACCATCTGTTTATCTATATGGCATCATGCTGTCTGTATCTCACCTTGCCACAGACACGTTGTCCTTTGCGACACCAACCTGGGGGAGGCCAAGAAACCATCAGTGTGCTGGTCACATACCACACACTGCTGTTCCCTTCCATGGTCACCCTTGACTTCTGCTTTCTGAAGGAAAGGACTGTGTACAGGTGCATCTTTCCACCTAGTGCAAAGACACCTATACAGGCAGCTATCTGAACAGGTAAGTGAGGAGGAACATAACTAGGACCTAGGTCCCAAAACCTTTCCTGCTGTAGCTTGCATACCTTAATTATGCCAAATTGTGTACATGCCAGTTCTTGAGACCATTTTCAAATGTGCCTGGCTTATAGAAACGAAAAAAATTATGGGAAAAACCAAGAGGATTAATTGGAAATCTTCTCTTTGACCCTCGATATCAGAATTCCAGTCTTCCTAAAATAACCATGAGAAAATATATTTACTCCAAAAGCAATGTTCTGCAGCTGCAGTAATAAAGTGCAGAGGTAACTACACGGGATGAGGACATGGTATGCATGGATTGCTCACACAGCAGTTCTTGTAGATTCACTGATAAAACAAAAGTCAAAGCAAGTTTCTACTGTAGACTGGTCTTAGAAGAAAAAGGACACAAACAAACAAAATGCTACACTCAAGCCTCAGCGCCCACAGATACCACATAGAAAAAGTAATGATCAGCATAATTTATTGGCTAGGAAATCAAGGTTATTTACTGTCGGATTTCAGTTTGAAAACTATGAACTATAGCAACTGTGCTTTTGAACATCCTCGCTG
>VYZS01030730.1:0-16145 GCA_013400695.1 Neodrepanis coruscans | reverse complement strand
GTGTTGTCCCTATAATATTGTGTGGTGCTGACAAACCTCATGTCAGTGTCACAGCAGGAAAGGGCCACTTCTAAAGCACTTGTTTTTGTGTAGTCTCATTACACACCTGACATGCTTTTGCTGGTAAAACCCCACAGTCTAATCACTGGCTTCTATCATTGCTGGTTAAACAGCGAGCTGCAAGACAGTCAAGGATAGACAGTAATGACTGATGGAGATTTCCCCACTGTGACCTTCAGACTTGCAAATGAGCTATTGAAAAGAGTCAGGAAAAGTGCTTCTGCCTCTTGGGGAAAGGACATAGATGGCATTGTTTTATGACTCTTGATACCTTGCCAGTGAGTTTTATTAACACTGGTCTCACAACGAGGTCAATCAATCAATCAATTTCCATATTTGCAGCATATTTACGAGAAATGCCTTAAAGCATTTTCCAAAAATACAGATGTCCCTGTGAAATCTTTACATCAACAAGATGGCTAGTGAGGGAGGAATCAATGCAGTTTTTATGTATGTATTGATATTTCATATTATACATTATCTGTAAATGGATAGGCAGATTTTATATAATACATATACCCTTAAAAAAACCATACAGTTGTGATGCAGCCTTCTGCTTGCCCTTTCTTTTCCACCTGCTAAAAGGTCATTGTGTAAATGCTGAACTGCACAAATCATTTCCTTCTGGCTGAAGAAAGCAGTGGAGCTCTTACCTCTCAAACGTCCTGATAATGATTCAGTAAAACAACTATTAAGTCTTTTAAAATGCTAGTCAAATGGGCAAACTCAGGCCTCAGACTAATATGCAGTAAAACCCTTTAGATTCAAATGATCTGTAGAGCAGTGTCATGGTGGGTCTTAAACAGTATTTAGAGAAATAAGCCAACTAGGACATGAAATTATTAAGATTTGTAAAAGATAGTGGATCTCATACAGGAGTGAAACAAGAAACTAAAGGAAGAGCATTGGATTCAGACACAAGATGACTTGTTTCTTGTGAGGTCTCAGTAATATCTATCATTGAGCATATCCAGATTTCTGAAAGAGACAGGAAATGATAATTGAGCCGTATGTAATAGTAACAGAGAGCTGAATAATTCGATACTCAGTCAAGCATTACTTAGTTTTTGTCTGAGTTTCATTTTCAGCAATTGCTAGACAGTCAAGATTGAACTCCAGACAATCAGAGGTAGGACCTGGACTGCATCAAGAATTATGTGTTAGTCATGAGAATTACAGTGTGAGCTATTATTAGAGCAACAGAAAATAGCCTTGTGAAGTAAAGGAGAGGCTGAGAAGCATAGAAACAAGACCTGAGAGGGTTCTCACTGTATCATAATTAAAGAAAAATAGCAAGCCTCCCTTGTGGCAAACATATTTTTAGGGAAATGGCTCAGTGGTGAACTTGGCAGTGTTAGTTTTATGGTTAAATTGGTAATCTTAAAGGTCTTTTCCAACNACTTGTTTCTTGTGAGGTCTCAGTAATATCTATCATTGAGCATATCCAGATTTCTGAAAGAGACAGGAAATGATAATTGAGCCGTATGTAATAGTAACAGAGAGCTGAATAATTCGATACTCAGTCAAGCATTACTTAGTTTTTGTCTGAGTTTCATTTTCAGCAATTGCTAGACAGTCAAGATTGAACTCCAGACAATCAGAGGTAGGACCTGGACTGCATCAAGAATTATGTGTTAGTCATGAGAATTACAGTGTGAGCTATTATTAGAGCAACAGAAAATAGCCTTGTGAAGTAAAGGAGAGGCTGAGAAGCATAGAAACAAGACCTGAGAGGGTTCTCACTGTATCATAATTAAAGAAAAATAGCAAGCCTCCCTTGTGGCAAACATATTTTTAGGGAAATGGCTCAGTGGTGAACTTGGCAGTGTTAGTTTTATGGTTAAATTGGTAATCTTAAAGGTCTTTTCCAACCTAAATGATTCTATGATTTTATTCTGCAAAATATTCCCACACAGATAGGAAGGCTTGTCCTCTATGCAGAGATCTCTGGATTGCCTGTCTCCTTCCAAGGGTGGTTGGCCCTAACCTTCCCTCTTTCCACGTGAGTTGGCTGTGGATTTGTTTCCTATTCCTTTGCTTGGGAAGTACCTCCATAGCCTGCTGTTGCACCTGACCAGGTGCTCTGTTGATTTGGGGCCAGATCCTGACCCCTGGACTCAACTTTCTAGCTTGACCTCAGAACTGCCTTATGGACTGACTTGGCGATCTGGACTCTCTGCAGACCCTGGTTACAACTTGGAAGTAATTGCAGTCAGGGCTGGAGTCACAGGCATGTTGTCTGGTTGGCCTCAGAGAATATGTGGCTCACTCTATGTTCAGGATCCTCCAGCTCTATGCCAGGTATAACATGACAGTGCATCGGGATATTCTGAACTCACTGTGAAATCCACAGCTCTGACAGTATTTGTGCTTGCAGAGCTTAGCGCAGGCTGTCCCCAGAGCTTCTTCCCAATTTATACTCAAAACCCAACTGGACATGATCTCAGGCAACCTGCTTTGCCTGGCCCTTCTTGAGCTGGGGTGTAGGACTAGATGATCTAAAGATCTTGATCTCTTTCAACCTAAATAATTCTGTCTGAGTTTATTCAACCTATATAGATTTTGAAACTGAAAAATGTCTCAATTTATATTGTAGCAGTCAGTAGCATTAATGAATTAAAGAAAATAGGTTATTTTCTGAAGTTACGATACAAATTGCATTGAAATAATTAAAAAGTCCCATTGATTTTGAAGAGCTTTGGCTTAGTTCCAATACTCCTTATTTAAATAACTATCTAAATGGCCTGATTTTCACAAATATAGGGAATGCAGCTGCTCCAGAGGGCTTCACTTGGCTTTGATCAGACTCTAATTAGTTGTACTTTTTTAAAATGTTTCTAAAAAGTTTGAAAATTTAGGTGTTTTTTTTCCTCCTCACAATCAACAAACTCAGTAATTCCTGGAGATGTATGGTTTAAACTTTCCCCAGAGCTCAACCTTTTATATAAAATAACTTCATGCAAAATATTGCTACAAAATAAAACTGAGTATGAAAAATCAACAGCATGGTAGAGAGACTGTTCTGTAATCATAGAAATGGGACGAGGGTTTGGGTCTATCAGGCTTGTAAGGGCAAAATTATGGGGCAAAGAGTGTTGGAGGTTGTCATCCAACAATGTTTTCCATGTCAGATATGAAGAAATGGGAATGACTGGAGATTGGGAAAGAAGCATTGGATCCCCCTTTCTTACGAGTGGCAGCTGTGTGGGAGACTAATTCCAGTGATGGATAGCTTTGCCTTCTACTTAGTCAGTAGGTGCAGAATGTGTGAATTATGATGTTTCTGAAAAAGACTGGTAATATAATATTCTAGGCTGACTGGAGATCTGAGATTTGTTATTGAAAAATTCAAATGGGAATGCTGAAACCATTTTGTGAACACCAGAAAGCTGAGATGCCAGAGGGAAAGTAATAGCAGTGACATTCTGGTGAAATGTTCATAAGCTATTGTCATATTTTATTAAAACCAATGAATTAAATACCCTTAACAATTATGCCAGCTATTAACAGCTTAGGAATGTGAAAATCTCATTCTTAAAGAAGGTCACATAGGCAGTGTTTCCTATTCTGATACCAAAATGTGTACAGTTTCTGTATATGTTTTTTTCTACATCTGAATTTTTTCATCTCTTAAATGATTATAATAAAAACCAGGCCTTTAGTTCACAGGGATGTATTGTTATTAGCCATACTGCAGCTCCTACTAAGAGGTCAACATTTTTCTTACGCAAGTACAAAATGTTATTACTTTTTTTTTAACACTTTATAGACCTATATTCTATTTGAAATTATTACCACATCTTAAAGTTGATATAGCCAAAACTATTTGTGTAGTGTTGATTTCTTCTTTGGAGGCAATGGTAAGCATGCGTTCATCTGTATTTCTTCCCTATCTGCTGCAAAAAGAATAACAAAAAGCTCTGATTGATGCATATGACTATAGGGAAAGGCAAAGGGAAAATATCCAGCCTGGTTAAGTGCACACTAGAAATATCAAACCAGACAGCTAGCTAAGCAAACCAACAGATAAAAAAGTTAGGGATGACCACAGAAATACACTGACAATTACGCTTAGCTTGACTGAGTAAAGACACTAAGCAAGGAATGTCCCTCTTGAAGATACCTTAATGTGTAAGCAGTAGCATGAGATAAAGGACAGGAAGGTACACCTGCCCACTCACAACCTCTTTTATGCTCATAGTGAAAATTCAGGGTATAAAGATAACCTTGAAATAGATACTTGTGGTTTTCTGCTGTAACAAAAAGAACTGGAAGTAATAACAAATGCCAGAAGAGGAAAGGTTTGTCCTTTAAATGGTCAGAAAAGACACTGTTGTGGCTAGAAGGGACTAGCCGGAAGGTTTGTGAGCAACAGTGAGGGCTTCCTTTCCCCCAGAGACTCCTGTCACCACAGAGCCATGCTGTTACCCCACAGCAGATAACTTGTCTGAAACCCAACCTGAACCCATGTGAAGCAGCACATTCAAAATAAATCTAGTTTGTTGGTGTAGTTTGGGAAGTAATTTCTAAGCCTCCTCAAATGAAAGTGTATTATTCTGTGATACAATTTGTTCTTCTTGAATGAAAAAACCAAAATTCCAGCATTCATCATTTTTACCATTGTAAACTCCAATGAAGCTATAGATGTTTCAAATTTACACGAATGTAAAAGAGGAAAAGATACATTTTTGGCTCACAGACCTTAGACTTGTTAAGAAGGCGCAGATGCAATGACTGATAAAACTGAAGCAAGCCTACGCTTTCTTGCTTAGCTGTGCAAGGGAGGAAGTGGTTTCTCATCTAAAATGTGATACCACAAAGAACTAACTTTTTCCGTGTCTGAGTTGTACAATGTTCTTTGTAGCTAGATTCTTGGCACTCATCAAAATGTGACTAATAAAAAGACTGCAGTTGAAGAGATATGTGCAGGATCCAGCTACTAAAATGAAGGCACCTTCATCTTAGCATGGGCATTCCTCATCAGAATGCTTCTGGGTTTTTTAAGATGAAGTGCTTTGCCTGGCTTTAACAGCTGATGAGATGCAGTTGCAGGATACAACTACATCAGGTAGCTGTCGATACCTTTAGATGCAGTGAATCCAGGGGGTATCTGTCTACTGCCTTAAACGTCTTCCATTGCACCTGTTCACCCCAATAAGGATTGCTTGTGACTGCCGGCCTCTCCTTTCAGGAGTGACTGGAATGGCTTGTACAGTGAAGTTGGATTTCAGGAGAAAGAGGATTTTGTGCCAGATATTTTTGCTATGATCCTGTACCTGAAGCTTACTGTAGCTCACAGAGGAAAATTTTCCAGGGAGGATGGACTCTTGAGATACAGGAAAAGGTCTTCTTTCTTTCCTTTGGCTTTGGGAAAGGGTGGAGGTGAATGCAGTTTGGGGAGGGAATCATAGAGCAGAGCTTGCTGGAGGCTCTCTCTTATCTCGCAGAACCAGCATGTTTCACCTTGACTGCTTATAGCAATATCCACCTGCTGTATGTTCTTGCTTCTGATCTTTTTTCAGTGATTTTTACATGTCACATATGATGGTCTGGAGAAACTGAGCTTTGCTCTGGCACAACCATTCAGAGGGCTCGAGTCAGAAATGCTCTGCAGGTGTTCCACGAATCTGTCCGGAGCATGCTGCAGCTGCCTCCTGGCCTACATGGTAGGTTTTCTTTCACATAGAGACTAGGCTGTTGAGAGGGGGAAGAAGAGAAAATCCTACATCCCAAGCCACTTTTAACATGGAGGTGGATCATACATCCAGGTCCACAGTTTCAAATATTATGTCAGAATCACAGGGGGTTTGGAGTTGGAAGGGACCCACAGTCCTGGTGTTATTGGCACCATGCTCTAACTAACTGAGCTAATCTTAGGGTAGATGAGGTCAAAGGGTAGGTAATATTGAAGTCTTTTATTTAGATACTGAACACCTGATTTTAATTGCAGTAAGGCCTCATTGCACTAATTTGAAGGGGTAAGGTACCTCTTAATGATATAAACTAGATAGTTTAAATTTTAAAGCGCTACTTTAATTCTTCAGTATTGAAGAGTAAGAATGCATGTTATCATCGCTTGATACATTGAGACTATCTCTGTGCATGTGTATCTTAACAGTGGCTGGACAGCAATAGTGCATGCAGCTGTGAGATGTGGAGCTGACTTAAGGTTTCCAGAATGTACCAGAATTAGGGTTTTGTCTCTGAACATCAATTAAATTATCTTTCAATTGATGTTTTAAAAGAGAACGTTTTGAAAGACGCAAATGGAAACTTACTAAAATTCCCTGAAGTCCCACAGGGTTTCTCAGGTTACCTATGTGGTTTCTTGCTCTGACACCAGTCTGCTGAACCAAGGGATTATAAGAGCTCTCTCCTATTTTCCCTTGACTACCCCAGCCCTGACAGGGGTCTGGTGATGTTTGGTATTTCAAAGTGCTTTAAGATCCCCAATGAAAGG
Organism: Neodrepanis coruscans; assembly: GCA_013400695.1. Classification (NCBI taxonomy): domain Eukaryota; kingdom Metazoa; phylum Chordata; class Aves; order Passeriformes; family Philepittidae; genus Neodrepanis; species Neodrepanis coruscans. Next base: position 9,625 of record VYZS01030730.1, on the reverse strand, counting down.
CGCTATATAAATGCACCTTTTTACACAGAAAAAACAGTTTGCTAGGACTCTCTGTGTGTTCGTAATTTATAGAGATATCTATCTTATTCCCATTCCCCAGCTGCCCTTCCAGAATGTAACAAGAAATGATTTTCCCTCTGTGGCACTGTGGGCAGGGCTGGGAGAGCAGGTGGAGTCATACTGCCACGGCTCTCCGTAGGATGCAAAGAGTGATAAACCTCTTTACAAGCAGCACAAAACCCACCCCCACCTCCTCCAGGTGCAGGGTTTGTGCGTGTAGGTGACTTGCCGTGCTAGAGGCAGGTGAAAATGAAGGGCTGCTGGTGGCTGGATTGCAGCAGCCAGGTGCCTGCTCTGTTCCTTAATAATTCGCTGCAGTCTGCTTCAGCTTTGTCACAGTGCTGGGGTGACCCCCCACCTCGTGTGGTGGCAGCTCTGGGTGTTGCTAGCTGTTGCCTGCCAAATAATTGGGAGTTCTTCCAGTGACTTGAATAAACATGTGGAAGGGGCCCATATTGAAGATGTACTATGCTAGCTGAAAGCAACTTAGGGGAGTAACCACTACTTGAGTGTGTGCATCAGGCCTCCAGAGAATGATCTTGAAGTGATGGAGAAAGGCAAAGCAGCAGGAGGGGCAGGTTAATTGTCTAAATGCCTTTATCAGTCCTGCATCTCCATAATCAAGAGACCTAGGGCTTCCTAAATGTCTGCTGGCATTCGGCTTTAAGAAAGTTGGGGTAGTGGGATGCATAAACTAAGGACTAGGTTTCTTTCCACCAAACAGTCATGGAAAATGCATGCATATTAAGGGTGTAAAATACAGCAATTTACATGCAAGAGGATTCTCATCAGACTCCTCTCTGTCTCCCAGATTTCAGCTGACTATGTAATAGATAAGAGTGTAGGAAAGAAGTCATCAGGCCTGGATTATCTTCTTGTTTGGAAAGAGTGAGCATAGATTTAGGAGACAGACTACACCCTGCACTATGAGTAACCACATCAATGAGCAAAAAATCCCCTTGCTTATATTAACATCAAGATCATGCTTAGCATCCTAATTGATAAAAGCATGTTTTACTAAACCCGTTCTCTGTTTCAGTATTTAAAAAGGGGCTTTGAATATGTTGCTAGAGAAGTCCCATCCTGCTGTGGCTGCTGTAGTTCATGGGCCCTTTCATACTAGGGTGGGAAGAACATCATGGACACATGTCTTCTGTGAGCAGATCAGCTGCTGGATCATGGGTTCTCCAAAGAGGGTAGTTTTGGGTGCTCTTATAATTTTGCTGTTTGCTAATTTTTGTGTCCTTGATCCTAAACATAATAGTCATTATGACATCTGGCATGTGTAATGTGCTGTGCACAGAAAGCAGGAATCATTTGCTTTTCTGCACTGGCAGGCAGACTTCCCTTAGGATGGGGGACTGTTATTTAAAAGCCCATAGAAATACATACAGCAGCTGGAAAAGAAGTAAATATGAAACAGGAAGCAAAGATTTTTCAAGAACTAAAGAAGGAGGACTATTATCTAACATGTAGGGATGCTCTCTATCCTTCATAATGCTCCCATGGGGTCTTCTGAATCTGGGCTAGCATTTTTCTTCATTTTAACAAAGACTGCATGGGTTCTGATGCAGTAAATCTCCAAGAGAGTTGACAAAGGCTACCCAGGAATATCAAGGGGGGGAGATTGAAAAAGAGCATTTTTAGTCTTAATGCCTGATTTCATTCAAGCTGGCACCACACCTGTACAAGGGAAAGAAAATCAGCCAGGCAGCTAAACTTGTACTTCCTTCTGATATAGCAATACATTTTGTTAGAAACAATCATTCACTTATAATCCTTATACAACAGCTGCAGTTTCTCCTCTCGGCCTCACATACTGTGCCATTATAAATAGATTGTCATATTCCTTGCAGCACTAAATTGCTTTCTACATTCCCAGTCCCTGGGAGAACTGATTGACTTGGGAAACCTGCCATTTTGGTAGCCCTCCAGCAAAAGTGATTACTTATTTTTGCATCTGTTTCCAAACCTGTATAAGAATGTTACCATTAAAAAGTCAGTATTTAACCACAATTACCATAAAGGGGTATTTGATATGACAGTTGTTTCCTGCTGTGTTATGTTTCTCTGTACACAAAGAGCAAATGGGTGGTTTTAATTAGGGGAGGGGGCCTTCTTAGCTATATCTACACTGCTTTGAACACACAATGCATTCTTTCTTCTTTAACCAACGCAGTGATTAAGGATTTAGAAGTGCAGCCTACAAAAAAAAAATCCCCCGAAAACCCAAACAGAAGTTCTTTTAGGGAGCACAAAACCAAGTAAATGTTAAGTGCCTAAGGGAGATGCTGGAAATGGAGTGGTTGTGTGGCTGAGGGATACTGGAAGAATATTCATAGCACTAGCCTGTCCTGTGGCCTAATGCAGAAATGTATGAATGGCAGAGTACTGGGCACTCCAGAATTGGGGATAGCAAAATCTATTGCCGTAATGACCTGATCCAACTTTGGTGAATCAGTGAAAACCTCCCCATTGAGGTGAATGGCTTTGGAACATACCGTAATCCTTTAAAAACCTTCAAGACAAGACAATGTGTCTCATGCCTAGCTCTGCAAAATAGGACACTTTGTGCTGTGTGATTCTTAATGAGGCAATGTCTGTTGCATTTTAATAGCATCCTCTTAGGCATTGGCCCAGATCAGAGCTCCTTCAGTGGCTGTTTATACACTTAACATTGAGTGCTCATTGATTAAAACCCAAACACAACCTCAGAAGCAGGGACCAGTTTGTTCTGACCAGATCCAAACTGATGTCCCCCTCCATGCTTATTCTCTCTCTCTTTCTGTCTAGTCTCATGAATTGTGAATTTTTTACCGCATGGTGACAGAACCCCAAGAGGAGGGGTAAAGAGTTGTTCTTGTCTCTGTTTTTCATCTTCACCAGCTCTCTTCTTAATCTGGGCTGTATTTGGCAATTAAATGCCCCATGAGAAGGTGTGAGATGGGATGAGAAAGGAGCTGAATCTCCCCTTTCAGGTCAGCTACTATAAAAATGCAGTTAATACACAAAGGCTAGGGGAAGAGGTAGGATCCCTAAAGTCTCATTTTTGAGAGTTGATGACCATAGGAGGGGGCCTGCTGGACTCATCTTTCAAGAAAAGTAGAAGATGTAGGAGACATCTAGTTTATAGCTGAGGCTTGGGGTGGATATTATCAGATTTCTGTAGAGCAGATATGAACCTGATAAACTTGCGATCCTATAGGGGTCTCATGAACATATGTTCCTTCAGGGCTTGGTGGCAGGTAAAGACTGCTTGGGTCACAGCTTTACACTTGGATGCCTCTCCTCTTCTGAAATGCTTTATTAAAGTTAAACCTAAATTCAGAGATGTCAAAGTGCTTTTTGCAATAGGTAAACATAATTAATTCATAGATTTGGATGAGGGCAAGATTTCTAAAGATAGCTATATCTCTAGCATCATCTGCTGCTTCTCTTTTCTCTTCTTTGGTGAGGGATCCTGTTTGTTGTATTTTAGTATTGGATTATAGAAAACAGACTTATACTTGTGACTAAGGGTAGAGGAATATGGGGCAGAAATCATTCATAGTAGATACAAAAATGTACAAATATACAAAATTCTATTGCTTTGACATGAATAAGAATTTAACATTACTTACTAGGCTGTCTGAATATCATTTTATGTCTGACCTATGGAGTGTTTCAGCAGGCTTAGCCTATTTAGATTGAGCAGATACTTACTGCATAGTAATCAGAATACATACTGATTTAGCACATTTAATGTTTTTCATTTAACTAATAGGAATCTCTTTAATTGTTCTTTTCTTCTATAAATGCTTCTAATGTCCAGTGCTCTTCCTTACTACGCAAGTCCTTTCTCCTGAATCTGAAGAGCAAGGTTAAATAGGATGCTTACAGTATCGCTTATAAATAAATAGCTCTATACTATTGAAAGCATCTGGCTAGTAAGTACTGTAAAATCAGCATCTTTTTGTACTTTCAACCACAGCATTAGTGATCTTCGTGGTTTGGTGTCCTATCAAATCAAGGTCTGGAATAAGTGCAGAGATCCTAGACTTTTTTTCCCAAACCATGGAAAATAAGAGATCACAAATCATTATATATCTACTGTATTTTTCCTATACTACCTTATTGCTGAGCTGCAGCACCTTATCAGTGTTTCCTTCTTTAATTCCCTATTGCCAAACCTCTACAAAATGCCTGCAAAGCCTTTGACATGAAGCAGGAAAGATGATGCCTGTCTCCAAGTTATGAAGATTGTTTACAATCCAAATATATGAAGATGTTGCTAGTTATATGGTAACCAAAACCCTTGTAACTCAATGCTTTAATTAAAGGTTTCTGTTGACTGATGGCTGATTTAAAAGCTGTTGCTGCAGCTAGGTTTTATCTACCTCTAAAGCTGACACCAGAAAACATGTAATTCAGAGCAAATATAAATTAAAAACCCCTAGATGCTGACTGGTTGCTGTGCAAACGAAATCAACTGTTGTTAGTCTGGCATGAGGAGAGGCATATCTCTGATGAGGAAAACTTCACCCTCCGAGAAAGTATACTGCTTGCATTTTCTTTTATTTTGTGAGTCTCTATGGTTTTAATCTCTCTCAGGACTCTCCGCTCTCAGAAAATGCCATCTGAACAACTTCATGTGGGCTTTTCCCAGCTTCTGACCTTTTCTGTGGTTTGGCCAACATTGTGGCTAATGATATTGGATTTGGAGCCTTGATTATTTATGTTAGTGAGAACCAGCTTGGGCAAGCAGGTAGTGAAAGACTCAGGTTGGCAGTGCAAAAGCATGAGGTCAAACCTTGCTAACTTTCTTGTTCCAAATAAATGTGAGCAGAACTCTCCCCTGAGGGAGATTTTAAGAAGGCTTCAGCTGCTCTGGAGATATATCCAAACCTCTGGACCTTCTGAGGTTTGCCCATCACTTCTTACAATCAGGAAAGAAATGTATGACTCTGCGAGGAAGGTATTTTAAGCTTATTTTCTTTAATCTTCTGGGTTCTGTGGTTGTGACTCCCCTGAGGTCATACAGATATTTTTAAATGAATTCTCACTGCTTGAATAACAGGGAAATAACATCTTGGTTTTCAACCCTTGTATTCTTCAGCTTCATAACTGGGCACTCCTCAAGTGAAGCTGAAGTTGCTGGGCCATTTCAAGAATCCTTTTGTATTTACATTAATAACAAACCTTCCCCCTCAAAGAACATTTGCCATACTTCAAATGTTTATTGTTCAGCTGGGCCAAAGAACAGCTGTATTGAGCAAAGCCCCATGTGACAACCAGTGCATTCCTGGGTGATTATAGAATACTGCCAGCGACTGTTTAATGTGTATGTTGTGGTAGAATCTGCACAGCCCTCAGTACAGCTAAGGGGGAAAGAAAAGCCCTTGCAATCCAATGAAGGAAATGAATGAAATTCATTGCATGCGCTACACAGGGATATAAAAAGCAAAGAAGAGGTTGTTGCACCCGTGTACAATGTCTTCTGTCCCTCCTTGCATTGAATTTGTACGTGATTTTTGACAGGAGAGTGCTCAGCCTGTGTACGCGTGTGCCTTGGTATGGCGGCTTTGGAGCCATTTTCCCCAGAGATGGCTCAGAGCTTTTCTTCAAACCACATTTGCAAATGGAATGTCAAAATCAAAATGTGTTGTGGGGTCACACCAGCATTCAGGAGGTAGCAGAATGGGATATACGGCGGCTTTGACATCCTCATTTTGTTCCAGTTGGTGCTAGACTGGATTGATATGACAAGAGGAAGGCATTTTTTTTCAGCCAACAATGCTCCTATTACTTTTCACTTGGTCTGCTTAAGTTGAAGGGAATGTTAATATTAAAACCTATCGAAGTCAAAAGAACTTTATATTGTGGTATAATTGTAGAAGTGAAGTATTTCCACATTTTTAATTGATTTATGTTAAAATAATTTCTAGCTAGAAGAAAACCTAAAAAAATTGGACTTTTAAGTTTATTATGACATAGACTTGGAAACACTGGAGTTGAATATGTCCCTGAGACCACACCATTTCTTGCTCTGACCTATGCCAGATATTAGTGTCTAAAAAATTAAACTTCCAGAACAAAAAGTTTAGGAGAATTTTATTCACTGATTCACATACAACCCTTTTTAATTTTTTTGATGTAAGCAACACAATGGGGTGCCCCCAGAAGGTATTGGTGTTTGCAAGAGGGAAGGGAGCATTTCCTCTGCCTGATGAGTCACCTGTAGCCATGCTTGTGTCCAGGATGCCACCAACACCCTGAGCAAGACCTGCAAAATTCACCTGCACCTGCTGTCCTGTGCTAGGGTCTTAATCCCACTTTGGGTCTTTTAAAAAAATGTTTAGGTTTTTTCCTTATTTCCATGTGCTTGTTTTGCTTTCTCACTCTTCCCCCATGCATGAGCAGTTTATGGCTGTGTGTGACCTTGGGGGAAGTACAGCCTCATCTAGGTGCTTTGTGGGATGGTACTGCTGCCATGGCAGGACAAAGCTGGACAAGCCTAGCGACTCAGCTGGAATCCCAGCAAGCAGCAGAGGAGCATCAACTGGTGTTGAGGCAGGTATGGTTTGTGTCCTTAGTTCTTCTTCATTAACTGCCTCTGCCATGGTGAAGGTGAAAGCACTGCAGCAGATTGGTTCTCAGCTTTTTTTTTTTTTTAAATCATCATGGGGTTTAGATCGCTGCCCTGTCACGAGCTACTGTCTTGCTAATGTTGTCCAACAAGCACAAGAAAAGACTACTGCAACTTGTTAATAAAAACAGTTTTTGCGCTTAAGATTGTTTCTAACATGTTCTGCTTGGATGGATTTTTGTTCTAAGAACAATATTTCTTCCTTACTCCGAAATCTTCTAAAAAAAAAAGAAAGGGCTATGTAGCTATTGATTGTCTTTTAGCATTTCCAAAATAAAGAAGGAAATTATATTCAGGCAAGCCTCTTAAATTGATTCAGGAATCTCATGTGGACTTGTCTTGCGTGAGAGCCTTCTGCTTCACTAGCCCTCTGTGGCATGCAAGCTGGCTGTTCTCCTCAGCTTGGCAAATAGCAATCTCAAACATGGGTTAAACTGACAACCAGATACTTGAAAAAAGACTTTTTTAAATGGCTGTATGAGAATTTCCAGTGAGTTCACAAAATGTTTCAGGAAAATTAGATCTGAAATTAGCTCCTTCTGATTAACTTCCATGCAGCAGGCTACTGTGGTGCCACCTAGATTCTTCCTGTTAATAAAGCTTATTTAAGGGACAGAATAATGATAATCTTGCAAAATGCCTGCTTTTGTAGGATTTTTGGTACAGTTTTGATGACTCAGAATTATCAGATATGGTTCATTTGAATTAAATGTAGTCAGTAACTTAAAATTTTATGCAGGGTATTAAAGATTTTAAACTTTTTTATGGTTACATTTTTGTTAGCAAATAGGAAATGAGGCTTTGCAGGCTGTGCAGAAATTTGGTGCAGATTTTGGTTTCCTTTTTGTCTGATGCTATTTTCTACAAAACAAAATACTCCTTAAAAGAATGTTTTAGTTTACTTAACATTAAAAAATATTTACATTTGGAGACAATAATTTCACCCAACCTTAGATTAGGCCAAGCAAAATCAACTTAAAGAATTGTTTTTGTTTGGGAGCTATTACCTCAAATCAGGTTCTTTGGGACTCACTTTCATGAGGTCGAGAAACTGGGAATGGAGCTCCCAACTACGCTGCAGCCCAGCTCCCTGAACCCAAGGGGAATTAAAAAATTACTTTTTGTGTACAGTTTTTGGTCTTTGTCTGCTAGCACCTTGCTAAGAAAAAAGATTCTCTGGAGTTCTACTCACTACCTTGATTTAAGTGGAGGTCTGTTCAACGCCTCTTTTTTTTTTAACTGAAGTGATGACTTCGGAGAACATTTTCTGTGGGACAGTGGAAAATGAGATACTGATCTCCTTCCCTATTCCTATCCAGTATTAATAAGCTCAGCAGAATCAAAGGGATGGCAGTTTTCATTTTGGTTGGGCCAGTATGCAGCCTTTGATGGCAGGGAGGTGGTTGCCTGTGTTTCTGATATGAAGCATGGAGACAAGACATGTACAGGGCTGTGAGCTGAAAATTAATCTGTAAACCCATTGTAAGTTTGGAAGAAAGATTTCAAACCCTTTTCTGACTATGAGATGGTTTAGATATAAATGAATCCACCAGACCTTTGCCTGAGTTAGGAAAATGCTGTTATTTGGAGAAAATGCTCCATTGCAAAGGACCTACGAGACTCTCAGACCTGAGAAAGAGAGCAGGGACACCTCCGCAGGTGCTTGATGTCCCTCATGATGCCCCAACATATCCTTCCCAAGGCTGCTGCAGGGGAAGTGGAGCTGCAGGGGAGTCTCTACTTTGCACTGGACCTTGCCCTATGGATATTGAACATATTTTCTGTCCGTAATATTTAGGTGGAAGTGTCATGGGAAGAGCAGGCTAAATCTGTTTGGATCTGCAATGTATTTCAACTCTGACCTTTGATATCTCTTGCTGCCACTGTCTCGCGTCTTCTTTTATCAGAGACTTCCAGTCTCATGTCAGTTTTAAGACACAGGCTGAAGGCCTTGGGCAAATATTCACTGGAGATTAGGAGGAGACTTTAATGAATGCAGTGCAGCAGAAGCACAAGCACAACAGTGGCTTTTGAAAAACCTTTCTCAGGGCAGTTGCAGCAAATCTGGAGCACGCCCTGATTTTATTCACTTGAGATGCCAGCTGCAAGGCATGTTGTTCCATGTGAATTTTCCTTTGCATTTCACCCGCTCAAAATGTCCACTCTGTGGCTGCTGGGGGCTTGAAATGAATTTGGGAACAGATCCAAAAAATGGTGGGTGTGAGTGTGTTGCGTGGGTGAAGGCTAGTGGATGGAAATACTTGTCAAATGAGGGGATAAAAAGAAACAATGATGCCCGTGCATACCCTGGCCAAAGCCAGGGCGGGGAGAGAGAAGGAACATTCATTTCCACGGGGTGCATCAAGATGGTGACCCAGATTTGCGATGCTGTGGTGGTAGGTTTTCCGCAGCGTTGACTGCGCATGCAGCAACTCAGCAGGAAATGGCTGGTACAGCACGAATATTTCATCATATCACTTCCAGAATGCTGAACAGACTACCTGGAAGGCCCAGCAGCCTGACAGCTGGATTGGGAATTGCTTCTGCTTCCCACCCCTTTCCCCTTTGAAATTACTAAAACTCTGTAGAAAAGCTGAGTGGTGGGGCCCAGCTTCAAGGTCAGCTACATCTTTGAGGCAGGTGGTTGCACCAGGTAACCCCCAGAGATCCTGCCCGAATCACCAAAGTGGTATTGTAGCAGTGTGACAGTGGCGTCAAAGTCCAGCCCCTGTGGGCATACGCACTATTGCAGAGCTGGCTGCAGGTGCATCCACCTGCCTGTGACCTGCCTTGGTAAGAGTTCGTCCCTTTTACCAGCATCCTAATTAGTTGCTCAATGACCAACAAATGTTCATTGCTTAATCTTAGTGTTTCCTCATGATCAGTCATGTAAAACTCTGAGTATTATTTTATGCTTAGTTGTTGTGGTTTTACCACAAA